>VZTL01036286.1:13182-66957 GCA_013400535.1 Scopus umbretta
CGCGATGAAAAACCCGGCGTCGCCGCTCCGCTCTTTGCGCGGGCGATGGCAAAAATATTTGCTCGCTTCCAGACAATGAGCGCCCTTCGCGGGCTGCGGGAGGCATTCCCAGCCGGGCTGCGGGAGGCATTCCCACCCCAACTTGGTCGGCCAAGCCAGGAGAGATTCCACCGGCGTTGTCATCTTGCCCTTCCCCGTAAAGAAAGGAGCCGTGGAGCGCCGTGTTCCGCCGCCGTTCGGGGCCCCTCAGGGCTGCCAGCAGGCACGGTTGGGCAGAAATGCATCCCTGCCGGACCCAGGCCCTGCCGAGGAAGCCCGGAGCGCTTCCTCTGCCTTTGTTACACTTGTTTGCCTTCCCGGCTTGGCCTCGCGTCCTCCCGCTGCCCGAGAATAGTCCCTTTCCCCGTATTGTTCTCGGTGGGTTTCCTCTCGCCTGGCTCTTCCTCCACCCCTCCTTAGCCGCAGGTCTTCTGCGGACGCGATACCCTGACGTGCGTTTTCCCTTCCCTTCTCTGGACTTTTAAGACCTACCTATTTTGAGAAAATTCTCCTTTTTCCAGAGTGTAACAGCCGTGTTCCAATTTGACTCAAATTGCCCTTGCATGGGCTTGAGCTAAATTGAAATCAACTTCACTTGGAACCTGCCCCCTGGTAAGGATGAGATTTCTGGCAGCCTATGTGCCCCTCTCTATCCGTTTAAATTACACTAAGTGCTATGTGCTCGTAAACAGGGCTTTCTAATCCAGTCACCGATAGGAATTAAAATAATGTAATGCTTTACCTTTGACCTCCCTGCTCCCTTGGTCTTTTTTTTTTTTTTACACATAGGACTAGGTGGTCCTTGGCTAAATGAATGTAGCTTTGTTGAAGACTGTTAATGTTGAACGCACCGTTCCTGGAAAAAAGTTTTAGAGTGCCTGTGGTGGCCAGAGGATGAGATCTAGGGAGAAGGCTGGGTTAGGAGCTTGTTAGATAGAATAGCATCTCCAAAAGGGTCCAACCTCTACCTTCTGTCGTGTGTTGGTTTTCAGTCTTGGATCCATTTGGAAGCGTTGGCATGTCCCTGCTGGAACGGAGGGCAGTTCGTAGCCGCTGTCTGGGGGACTTAGTTGTTTTTTCCTTTAGGGGATTGTGTTCTTTAAGCTCTGCCTTCAGAGTTTTGCTTAATGGGAAGCAAAGAGCAGCTGAGCTCATTCTTGTAACTTTTGCAGGATTCCCAGTAGCTGCAGTGAAATAGTCAAGTCTTTAATCAATTTTTACTTGGCTATAACTTGGGAAATCTTTGAGCAGCTGCAGGGGCACTGGCTGGAGAGCTGTGTCTGTGGGCTGGGAAAGGCTGCAGTGCTTTAGTTATGCCTGGTTCGTATGGAGGCAGGAACGTAAATTTAGGAAAATGTACCTGTTTTCACTTGTGTTCTCTGCTTTTTTAAAATTTTCTTGATGCTGCCCTTTTCCTCTTTTTTTTTTTAAGAGCTTATTCTGTATTGTACAGAAACCGTTCGGAGTCTTAACAAGCCCTGGAATCCCATAATTTTGAAAATATGACAGGAGCAAATGAAATCCTGAGGTCTAACATGCAGGTGACCGTTTTTCTGTGGTTTACTGTGAGAATGCTGGGTTTGTATTCACTGAAGCTAGGATGTTTTCTGGCTAGTAGAGGTGAAATTGCTATACAGTTCCCCTGAGTAAAGGTTGTGAATGCATCTCAGCTATGAAGTCGGGGCTCTTTCCTAGGCTTTGTGCTGTGACATTAAAAAAACCAAAACCCCACGCACTGCCTATAACTTATTTTCAGTGCATGCTACTTGGTTCAGCCTAGTGAACGCACGGGAGTGAAGTGTGGCGTGAAAAGACTCCTGTGAGCATGTCTGTCACCACTGCGCGACTTGGCTGACGTGGCCGTGGATGGGCATTCTTGGTGTAGACAAGTCTGCTCTTAGTTTCTGGTAGTTAAAGCAGCAGAAGGTGAAAAGGAGGCCCACTGCAGGGTTTACATAATTTTCAAAGAGCTCTTGCATATTTTCTGTATCCTATTTTCGTCCTCCAACGCTTCTGAGCATCCGTTGAATGACAGGGAGGAGGAAGGGAAGGACCTGGATAAATGGAGTATACGGGGATCCAAGGACTCTGGTCATGCCTGTTGCACCTTCCCAGGGAAATGGTGGGCCAATGTGTCAAATCCATTTGCAAGTTGTAGTGTAAATTAAAGCCAGGGGATAAAACAGGTTGGAAGGTTAATGAGATGTCTGAGCTTAATTGATTTTTCCATATGAATTGGCTATAATGTCTTTTGTTTACTTTTCCCCCCCTCCTTGGGATGCTGTGTTACAGCAGTTACTGAATATAAGGAGTAGAGAAAGGGGTGGGGGGAGCCATGGCTGTTAGGAAAAGGTGGCTAGGAAGCCTTGGTCAGACCTAGGGTGGGCTGACATGTGATTTTGGACAGAGTAAGGTAGCTCTGAATTAGGACCTGGCACCCCGATCCGATGTCTTCTGGGTCTCAGTGCTATGGACTGTTGGTGATCGCTGGTCCACGGACATCAGTGTGCTCTGGCTGTCATGCAGACCTGTACAATCCCAGGGTTAATAGAAACCTTTTATTTGGACGCAGTGTTGTACAGCCTAGCTAGGAAGACTAGCAGAGGAAGAGCTCTAATATGGTGTAAAATGATTTCTAGGTCCTAAAGTTGTCAGGCAGCATCCCAAACGGCATGGCACTACTCTTTCTATAAGTGACTAGCTTTAAAATCTAGACTAGTGAAGCTGACGGGGGAGGATGGCTAACTAAAGGTGTTGACTTTACTCACCTACCTGGAAGTGCCGGACTTAACGCTCGGAGAAATGAGAAGATGCCCAGGCCACCAATTTTTGGTCTTCATCTTTTCTGTGTAGATTTCCACTTCTATTGTGAATATATTTGGGAGGGTGAGAGAAGCCGAGATCCTCCCAGCTCGTGTGGTTCCTCAACAGTGTTGGTGTCATTCAGTGCTTCTTCCCGTCTGTGCTGGCTTCAGCTGACAGGTTCAGCTCAGGAGCAGAAGTGGCTTGGTCAGCAGCACCAGGCTGTGGGTCTGAGCTGGGTGGCACAGCCCGCCCAGAGAAGTGTCACGCTGGAAGAGGAGCTGATTTTGGAGATGCTCTCAGTTGCCCCTTCCAAGAGTGGCATGGGGGAAGACAGATGATGTGTGTTCAAGCTACATGGCAATAAAAGTTACAGCTCTTCCCGAGCTCATTTGCTACGAGACCCTCATAGTTAAATTGCATTTCAGACTTTTCCTCGCGGATTATAAACCAAACCCTGAAAAGGAAAATAGCAAATTCTAAGGGACTAATACTAGGCTTTGACTCACGTCCTGCTTTTTTTTCCCTGAGTACCACAGTGAAACAGTTTCTGTGCTTAACACGGAAATTGATTGCGGCGTGAATGTGGAGAGTTGCCTGCAGACAACAGTTTTCATAAAGCAGCCATATTTTGATTTAAGGGCTTCTGAGCAGCTATAGAGCACTGACAACCACATGAGAGATAAAAATCAAGGTTTTTAGATCATCACGTCATCACAGGAAGGACCGATTGATGGGAGGCTTGGGCTTGGCACCTCCGCGTTTGTAATCAGGCTTCAGATAAACCAGCACATGCCATATGCTGCAAGATTGGTCAATACTTAAAACTGTTTGCCGAGAATATGATTAAGTCAAGAGCCGAGGGCAGTAAGTAGGTCGCTGGGCATCATTGATAAATGAGCTACGTCCTTATCTCATGTACGTCACCAGCGGTATTGTATGACAATGTTTAGTTGTAGGAACGATTCCTTGGCTGGCTTAGAGCACGTATATCTATTTTTTAACAGACTAAGCAGTTTGCATCCGATGTAATGGCGAAAAGCCACAGGCAAAGCTGCTATTGTTTGGTTGCAGCCATTTCAAAGCATTAAGCCTTCCTCTTGCCCCCAGTCATAATGCATCAGTGCTTTCAGCAATGGTTAACAGTTCTGTGGTTAAATGGTATAGGCTATAGAAAGAAGGGATTTTTGTTTTCTTTTGCTATTTAAAGCAACACAACAAACCACCAAACCGTAGGTCCTTCAGAATTGTAGTAATTTTTGGAAAACACAGGCTGAGGATTGAATACATGCAGACTGTAATTTCAGGGCTTTGTTTTCTGTGTAGTCTGTTTACAGGGTGAAGTCGGGAAAGGCTGTCCTCTTGTGCGATGGCCTCTCTGTTTTGGGACTGAACTCCTAGTAGGTCAGCTATATGTAGAGCTGACGAGAACTTCAGATTTTCAGCAGTTGTCAAAACTTCAGTGCAAAGGAAGGGGGATGCTGAAGCGAGAGAAGAAATGCAGTTCTACTGGGGTTATCTTGTTAGTTATCTGTTAGCTTCAAAAACTATTATAAAACCTGTTGTCCAAGAGTGTTTGCCAAGATGCCCCAGAACTAAAATGTATGAAGCCCAAATCCACCCACATCCTCTCATTCCTCTACCAGGATGGGATTGATCATTACTATGCTCCTCTAATTCAAAGCTGAATTTTTTTCACACCCCTTATGATGTATGTTTTGAGATCATATGGTCTAGTTACTGAGCCAAAAGAATCATTTCAGCCACTGCTTGTTGGTCTTGGAGCACGCAGGTCATCAGTTGTTGCAGTTACTGATCAGCAGTGATCAGTTCAAATTGTCACAGCCTGGTCATGCTCTGCTGTGTTGGCCGTGCCTTCTGCAGTGGGAGATGGGTATCTAAAACCCTTTCTAATATGTGTAATAAAACATAGCCCTACAGTTTTTCTCATGCTAATGTCTGAGCTATCTTTAGTTTCTTTGAAAGAGAGTTCCATAGGCTGGTTAATCTCCCCATATACAAATCTCTTTCACACAATTAATCCTTTATTTTTTTCAGATTTCAGTGTAGGGGAGAGATGGTTGTAGAAACAAATCCATCTACCTTGTGTTGCATTAAAAACAAACCCTTTTTACTTGAAAGCAGAAACAAAGCAAAAATACAGACATGTTTTTCTGCACATTCTTGGTTATTATTGCTGTATGGTGTTAATAAAAGATTCAGAGAATTAGTCTCGCCTCAAACTTTTCAAGAAAGATATTACTTTCAAGGCTTTCAGTCCTGAAAAATCTTACAGAAAATCAAGTGATGAAGCAAAATGGATGATGAAAACTTGACCCTCTTGAAGTTAATGGGGATCTTAAGGCCAGAATTTTGCCTGGAGTTTTAATTGGGTATCTCCTTGGAATACTGTACTTATGTACTTTTAGAGATGTGGAATTGCAGAGTTTTACTGAAATCCAGTTCCCAGGTATTCCAGCTTTATTCATAAACAATCCAGCTGATTTCTCCCCCCTCTTCCCCCTGAAGTGAAGCATAAGATTAAGAAACAGACTCCTGGAATATTTAATTTAATTATTTTTGAATAGTAGGTTAAACGGCATCAGCAGAAGTTGTGTATCCTTTTCCTTCTTTCCCAACAAGTCCTAGAAGGACTTGAAGAGATGTTAGAAGTATCTTGGGGCAGAGATCACTTTCTCTAGCCTAGAAACAAGTCTGAAAGTAATAAAACTAATCAGTGGATATTTTGGAGAGCTTTTTCACTTGAGTCAGCCTGCCCTGGCCCCGACAACACAGCAAAGGCTGTTGCTTTGTAGTCGGACCTTGCAGAGTAGTTTCATATGGCAGGGCTTGGTGTGCTCACTTCTTTGGTTTAAAGCTCATGTGAGGGATAGGTGGAGTAGAAAGATATAGGGTTGCTTTAGAGCGGGAAGCAAAGCCGGGTTGGTAAAGGGGGTGAGAGTCTAGAAAACCAGGAGGAAGAGGAGGAGAGCAGCTAGGCAGAGTCATGGGGCTGGGCACTGCACAAAAGGCGGCTGCCATCCGTAATCTAGCCTCGGGCTGAGATCACAGGATATCGATGTATTTTATGTGACATAATACCTCTAGAGGCATTGCAGTGCTAAGTGTATAGGTTACATGAATGTGGTTACTGCATCTGTCTTCAGTCCTGCTTGGATGTTATGGAAAGCAGATGTACATGTTTGGTAGCTATTGTGCAAGAGAGCCGGGACTGAATCAAACCACTAAAGAAAGCAGCTCTTATAAAAGGTAAAATGTCTTCAATCTCAAAAGATTTAAAATTAAAAAAAAAAGGGTGTGTGTGTGTATAACATTAACCCTTGACACGGTCTGTCGTGCTGTTTGTCCCTGGAGGCGACAGTGATGGAAAATGTGTCTGGAGCTTGGGAAGCATCTCCAAACAGTCCCTGGTGCACAGATAGCTGCAGTTGTCTAATGATTTGCAAGTCTTCTCCTTACTCTCCTCTGACATTTTCTCCTTACTCTTTTTTTTAGTTTAGACTCCTGTTCTTAGTTTAGAAAACAAACTACAAACCCCTCTGGATTGCAGATACAGCAATTTAAGCATATTTAACTCTGACATTGTTTCCTCTTGTGCATAATACAAAGGAAATGTCTTTGCGGGAATGCTGGCTGAGAGCAGGGCCTGGCTAAAAGCAAATTTAAAATGACCAAAATTTTAATAATACTCTTTCAGGAAAATGACTGCAGCAGCATAAGACAGCTGCATATGGAGCAGAAAGGTGAAGCGTGGGAAATGTAAAAGGATGTGCTGCAGTAGGAGTCTTTCTAATCTGTACTGTATTACTCAGTTTTACAGTAAAATAGAGTAAGTGTTTCAAATCACTTGTTCTTCCTCCAGCGTCAAAAAAAGCTTAGCAGAGAGTTGGTAGAATCTAATGTTTTTGCAACTAAAATACAATTGGCATTTATTGTAAGCATCCTTGTTAGTGGGATGGAGATAAGTGTATATATCATGTAGCTAATGTATTATGATTCTGAATGCCTGGACTTGGTTCATCCTTGTGTCTTCCAAAATGAGTAACTTTTTATCATCTAGGTAACTGATTTTTAACTTCGCTATTGTCTCAATTGTCTTGAAAATCAGTTGCACCTCTGATTTAATAGCCTGTGCTCTTGTGCAGAGGAGGAAGTTTGGAGAAGTAACCTTTCCTAATCACTTCTCCAGCCCCACCTGATTTCACTGACATGGGAGGCAGAAATAGGAAGCTCCAGGAGGTGTCTGTTTGGCAGCCTCGAGGCTGATGCATTATCTGGCATGGAGCAAGCAGTTATGTACTTATCTGTCAGTATTTCCTAATGCTGACCCTGTGAGTCTGCCTCTTGGCAAGCATAACTCCCTTTCCATGTTTTGGCCTTCTGTCCTGGTTTTGGCTGGGATAGAGTTAACTTTCTTCCTGGTAGCTGGCATAGTGCTGTGTTTGGGATTTAGTATGAGAATAATGTTGATAACACACCAATGTTTTAGTTGTTGCTAAGTAGTGTTTATACTGGTCAAGGACTTTGTAGCTTTCCATGCTCTGCCAGGGGCACAAGAAGCTGGGAGGGGGCACAGCCAGGACAGCTGACCCTGACTGATCAAAGAGCTATTCCATACCATATGGAATCATAGAATCAATCAATAAGGCTGGAAAAGACCTCTGAGATCATCTAGTCCAACCATCAACCCAACACCACTGTGCCTACTAGACCATGTCCTGAAGTGCCACATCTACACATTTTTTTGAATACCTCCAGGGACGGGGACTCCACCACCTCCCTGGGCAGCCTGTTCCAACACCTCACCACTCTTTCAGGAAAGAAAGCTTCCCTAATATCCAATCTGAACCTCCCCTGGTGCAACTTGAGGCCATTTCCTCTTGTCCTATTGCTTGTTACATGGGTGAAGAGACCAACACCCTCCTCACTGCACCCTCCTGTCAGGGAGTTGTAGAGAGCGATAAGGTCTCCCCTCAGCCTCCTCTTCTCCAAACTTAAACAACCCCAGTTCTCTCAGTCGTTCCTCAGAGACTTATTTTCCAGGCCCTTCACCAGCTTTGCCCTTCTCTGGACACGCTCCAGCACTTCAGTGTCCTTCTTGGAGTGAGGGGCCCAAGCCTGAACACAGCATTTGTGGTGCGGCCTCACCAGTGCCCAGTACAGGGGCACGATTGCTTCCCTATATGGTGTCATGTTCAGTATAGAAACTGGGGGCAGTTGGCTGGGGGGCAGCAATTGCTGCTCAGGGATGAGATGGGCATCGCTCAGCGGGTGGTGAGCAACTGCATTGTGCATCACTTGTATATTCTTTTGTTATTAATATTATTATTTTCTGTTTTCTGTCCTAATAAATGGTCTTTCCCTCAACCCACAAATTTTACTTTTTTTTTGCCCCCTGCTTCTCTCCCACATCCCCCCTCCCAGGGGAGAGTGAGTGAAAGGTGGTGTGGCGTTTAGCTGCCTGCTGGGTTCAACTACAACACCTTCATTGAGCTTACAGGTAAATCACTAAGGTTTGGATATTAGTATCTACTAGAAATGAGAGAGGAGTCATCTAATGACAAGCTTCCATGAAACAGAAGGTAAATTGAAGTTGAAATCTAGTGAGTACATTTGCCTTAGCTTGGGACATCCAGGAGACACCAGCAAACTTGGCTTGTACAGCTGTTTTTTCTAGGCAATAGTGTGAACCCAATAAGCAAACTAGTGCTGAGGATTCCAAGTTTGTCACTTAGATAAATTGATTATCTTTGGGGGAAGAAGAGGAAAACCATGGGCTTTCTCAAATCGGCCTGACAGTGGGCGTGGGGAGGGAAGAAGGGTTATATGTGTGGGTACTGAGGGTTACTGGTATGATAAAAGATCCTACTTTTTCCTTGCAAACATTGCTCATCTTTAAAAATATTAGTGACCACTCCTTCAGTACTGTGGACTTGCAAGAAGATTTAGTGAGGCACTACGCTACTTGTTTTAATGATTTTTAGGGATGGAGATTTCTTGATTGCCCATTCCTAGTCAAGGAGGGATGTGCGTCAAAGCCATGTGGGTATGTGGTGGGTTTAGAAGGGAGGGGAAGGGTCTCCATCGTCTGTGTGTATAATGTAGATCTGCATGTGAAAAATCAAACCGGAGGAAGAAGGAACCTGGAAGGAAAAAAGGAAAAGGTCCTGCTGCAGTGCCTGGCATATCAGATAGATCTCCATTTATCATTAAACAAATAAGTTTCATAACAAAGGTATTTGAAGAAATCTTTAGGAAAAACTATTCAGTCAGGCTAAAGTAAGCTCCGTCTTTAACCCTGTTTTGGTGTACATTGAAGGTATCTTGCTACCTTGAGTTAACTTGGCTTCTAACTTTGTTCCTTCCACTTTGAGCACTGGGGAGCTGGTGTTAGTAATTTTAACCCACTCATTCTCAGCCTGAATCTTTTTTTTTTAACCCGGCATGACTAGCTTTGTTGCTTAATGGCAGAAAGGGTTGTTAGTAGTGCATTAACATCTCGTCTTTCAGAAATTACACCCTGTCACAGTGTCATATGCTTGTTGGGGCAAGCTGTGTGTCTCTTTTCCCTGTAGGAGAAATTCCTTCCCCTACTTCAAACTCCCTGATGTTACTTGAATGGAGCCTGGGCTGTGCAGCTGCTGAGATATGGTATGTTTATTCGAATACATTTGAGTGTGTCATCTTTGCTCTTGACTAAAACATTGCTGCGTGGGATTTTAGTGGCACCAGGAATAAGACTCCCAGTTTGCTTTAACAGTTGTTGTCGCTAGCTCTGCTGTTTAAGTACAGGGTGGCGGGTTGTGCTGTGTGGCAGACTGCGTGTCTGGCACTTCCTCTGCTAAGTTGTACTTGTTTGGCTTTGGTTTTACATACTTAGTGGTGTTCTGTAGTCCTGTCCTCCTAAAATAAAATGTGAAGGGAAAAAAAAAGTCAAGAACAGCTAGCCATGGGTGGGACTGAGCTGGAAAGAGTCAGCCAGAGGAGAAACAAAGGGAAGCGGTGTTAAATGAATGGGGTGGGGAGCAGCGAGTGTGGAAACGCTGCAGGGAATGAACTGTCTGGCGGTTTATCCTTAGAAAGCTTCACCCAGTGAGTGCAGGTAAGTGGAAACTTCAGCTGAGATTCATACTCCCACACCACTGCTGTGCTGTGTGTGCAGTCCTGCTGAAGGCGGGCGGTGAACGTGCCTACTGCTTCTGTGGCTGTGTCTTGGGCTCGGTAAGGAAAGATGTGTCATGCCTTTTCCTTACACGTGTAAAAGTATGAAATAGGCCTGGGAGATGTGGTCTGTCCTCTCAGCTGAGACCTCAGCTGTGGAAACTGCAGGGGGAGATGCTGGCTGCCTGGGGCAGGTAGCAGGGTGGGAGGTGGCAGTGTGGGACCAAGTTTAATGGTGCGACTCCTACATGGTGAGCCCGAGATGTGTGTTCTGAAGGAGCAGTAGTTGCACACTCAAACCTCTGCTCTGAGGTGCCAAATGCTGCATTTAATATTTTTTTCTTTTTTTAATGTGCTGGTAACATTTACAGTTGCAGTCTACCCTTTTAAATCTTACTACTAACTACTTTGGAGTCCCTGGCTAACACCTAGGTGTGTTGGCCTGTGTTGTAACAGCTAATCTTAAACAACAGTGGGCACACTTTACTCAGTGGTGGAGCTGTTAAGTGCCTTCAATGCACAGCAGGGAGGTAGTAGTTACTGGGGGAGGAGGAAGGTCAGAGACTATCTGGCCTGGTTGTGCAGCCTTCCACACCTCTCCAACTGCGATGCAGTGGGACCTGGCCCTCACACATCTGGATTTTAGGTATGAGCTTCCTTCTATCCGTGTGGTTTTGTAGCCTCCGGCTGCAAAGTGGTGTTGTACAGAACTGTCAGGTGTGACAAGGAAGTGGGCAAATGAAGCTATTTGCAAAATTAAGAACCTGGTTCATTTCTCATAGGAGGAGTCTTATCTGCTGCTTTGAAATCGGGAGGAGGAGGCAGAGCCACTGGTATGAGCTCAGTCCTTTCCATTTAGAACAATGTGCCTGTGGGCCTCACGCGGTATCTGCTGGTGGCACCGTTGGCTGTGCTGCTGGCAAGTTCCTGCAGCAGCCTGTTCACTACTAAAACAAGTAAAGTAGGTTGTTTTATACAACAAACTGGAGAGAATATGGCAAAAATGGGAATTTTGTTTCCTGTGAGCTTCCTACAGGCATGCAGTTATAAAATATACCATGTGTACACTGTATTTTGTACGAAAGGACTGATGTTTTACCAGGATGCCAAGATCATACTGTGCTTAAAATGGATTTTGCTGGCAATTTATCGTTTCTGCCTGTTGTCTTCCTCTGCAAACTTCTCTGAGTAAAAGTACCATTCTGGGTACAGTGTGATGGTAGTGCTGGGCCTCTGGAGGTGTCAGGGATGTGCCGCAGGAGTGTGTATGCATGAATGCTGGATGGAGAGGAGGGGGAGCTCTGCCTGATGCTATCTCTAGCTGTTCCTCCCAGCACTTCCCAATCCCCTACTCCGGAGCCATCAAACCCCAGGGACTCTCCCAGGTCTGGGGAAGGGGGTTCAGGGTGGCTTTGCCTCCTGGGACAGGTAGGATTGGAAACTCCTGTTGTACAGAAAAAAAATGCTGGATAACACTCTAGGTACTGCTCTGCCCAAAACAGCTGATCTCATGCTTCTGGAAAAGGAATAAAAGGTTTGGGAGGAAGAGGTGGTGTCTGACTAGGAAGTCTGTAGTAGATAAATCATAACACCTGTGTGTAGCCTGCTTTCTTCCTCTGGGGCCAAGACAGGTGTAAGAGTAGCTTTTGGCAGCAATGCCTGTCACCTCAGGCTGGAGGGACTCTACTTTAAGGCTACTCATTGCATTCAGTCCCTGATATCACTGGCTCTTGTGCAGGCCTTGCCTGGATCTGTGTAACTCATGCCATACCCCCTGTGAGCTGTGGAGGTCCCAGGGTCAATCCTGATTCTGGTTATCATGTTGGTATAGAGTTGCCTACCACCCAAAAAAAGGAGAGGCTCATGTGGAGTTAGCTCATCTTAACCGATTTCTTTATCCTGTGAAATTCTGCATGTTTGTGACTGGTATCTTCGTTTGTGGAATGTGAGAGGCTGTCCTGAGGCTTGTGAAATTAAATTCAGAGGTTAATTCTATGTGGAAGAATAAAGAAGGTGAAAGATGCTTATGCATAGGGAAGAAGATCATGGAAAGCTAAAACCAAAGCAAAATGTGTGGTTTTCCTTTTGAGGAGTTGGAAAGATGTCCTTGAAATGCTTGTTCTAGTGGTCTCTTTTGTGAGCTGGTTCTTGTAACTGGTGTAGTACCTCCTAGAGGAAGTGACTTGGAATTGCAGCCCTCAAAATCAAGGGTGGCTCTTCACAGCACCCACCAGGTCTGCAAAGAAGCATCAAAGCAAGAGGGGGTTGGCACAGGGCAGTACATAGAAACACAGTGATGGATGTTCGGGTGCAAACCTGAAGGGAGGAGAACTATTCAATGTAGTGTAAGAAGGGGTGATAGCACAGAAAGCTGAGAAAGCAGGTTTCTTTGGTTGCTTTGGGCTTGCTCTGTGTTAGGGAATTCTTCAGATATAATCCCTGCCAGGCCCCAGAAAGTTGGTTTGAAAAACTAATGGAGTGTTTGAGGCAGACCTGTGGCTTCAAAGCAGATTAAGCTTGGAGCAGACATACAGATGGGGATCCAAGGGGGTTGTCCTCCTTTGACTTCATGCAGTTCCTCAGCATTGGCATCTTGATCCTAGTGACTGGCCTGCACTGTAAGAAATGTATTTGTACATGCACTGTGTCCATGTGTAACTGTTTCGGCTGTCTTCTGTTGTGACTGTTTTTCTGATTGAAACAGTCTTTCTGTGCTACATCCTGATGATCTGGTATTGTGCCTAACAGAGGTGTTGGGTAAGGTGTAGAACCTTACTCCAGTGGGAGGAAGGATTCAGAGGTGTTTGATGGTGCTTTGTGCCTTTCTCAAGTGCAAGAGACTTTGAAAGTTCTGTGTTCACCATTTGCAATTACTTCAAGCAAGCAATTGCTCTGCAGTTGTGACACCCATGTCCAAGGGGAGGATGGAGCGAGACAGGAAGAAAAATTAAAATTTACCACCAGTAAATTCTCAGTACTAATGACAGTCACATAACATTAGCAATGGCTTCATTACAGTAGAGCATAGCTCTCTACATACAGGACACTTCTTTTACCTGCTAGAACCTCCTGGCATGGTTACAGCTACTTTTTGTGTGAAGAATACAGTTTAGAATAATCTTTAACTGGGATAAATGTGTCCACCATGAGAGTGTAACAATATTGATTAGCAGAGGACAAAATCAGTTGAGTCATGTGCTTGATTTTAGTGAATACCAGGTAGCAAGGCAATAGGCATTCTTTCAAACTCTGCTCCTGCAATTTTTGAATCCAGATTGTTTGAGAGCTGGGCAGGAATGTGCTGGTATTTACCCAAATTCTGAAGAAGATACTTAGCAGAAGAATGTGCTCTGCATGCTCACCATTCTGCTAGGAAACTGTGCGTGTACAGTAAACCTCAAACAAATATTTGGAGGGCCGGGGGGAGTTCAGAAGAATGTCCTCCAGATTTTAGGAAGAGCAAGTAATTTTCATGTACTCAGTTGTGTCTTTGTCCTCTCTGCAAGCTCCATCCCAACCAACGCTGCTGCCTGGGTGGCTACAATAAACCTCTTTATTTCATTTTAATATGTGTCTGTGTGAGTACCTGATATTCAGAATGGGATTAGGAGAGATGAATTGCTACTGAAATTGGTAATAACAGAAAGCAAACCTGTCTGACAGCATCTGCCCTGTGATCTTCTGAGAGCAGGTAAAAGAATCCTTAATTAACTTTTTGCCAGGGTGGGGTAGTATTTTTCTGAAGAATTCATTTCGGAAAGTTACAGCATGAATTGTTGTTGCCTGAATTAGAGTAGCCTAATGAATTGCCATAAATTAGCTCCTAGCCTGGAGTGAATACTGGCTTTAAGGAAAAAAGCCTTAACGTTTGCTGCGGGCTGAAGGGAGGCAGCTGACTTGGAGGAACTTGCTAAAGCTGAGGTAACACAAGAGCGTGGTGGCTCGTAACTGTTGTTGTCAAAACATTTCCAAAAGCTTTGTGCTGCTCCTGTTTCACTTCTCTGCCTCCTGTCTGCATGAGACACCTCAAAGCTGGTTGGAGGCTCTGGTGCAGGTATGAGGTACGTGGTTGCATAGGACCCAGGCCAGTTACTCCGTGAATATTTTATCTGACCAGTTAAACTCCTGGAACTAGCCCAAGTCAGAACCAGTTTGAGGCCTTCAGTGTTTTTAACTTCCAGCTTCTGAAACATTGGAAGTCACCTCGGTGGTTATTTGTGTGCACAGCTGTATCAAACCTAGAGCAGTGGAAGTAGCAGTGTGTTAGGCTTGTCTTGCATGGTGCTGAGGTCTTGGTGCAGAGACTGATGTTACTAATTGCTGTCATGGCAGGAACATACTTTCTTCTTCCAACAGTGCTCAGTCAAACTGTCATCAAACTAGACTTGTGTCTTGGATTGCTGTAGATTCCTTATTAAAAGGAGTTGGGTGATGGCAAATGAGAGATTATTGTAAAGCAGTAGATAATGAAATATTGATCTTGGACTATATTCATGTTGTTCCTGAAGAAAAAGCCTTGACAGACTGTTCTGTTAGCTGCTGGAGTAATTAGAAACGGGGGCTTCCCCTCAGTAAGGGCTGTGCCATGATTCAGCAAGGGTTGCTCTAGTTGTCTCTGTTTCGGGAAGGTTGATAAGCATGTCCCCTCAGTGGTGTGGAGTTAGCTGCTGGTCAGGAGAGGCAAGGGGATTGCCACCATGGGACTAAATAGTGGTTTTTTTCCATGCATATAATCTGATAGTTTGCATAAAACAAGAGGTTTAGGGTGGTTTGAGGGCAAGTTTGGAAGTGCAAAGGTAGGGAGGGTTGTGGCCCCAAAGTGAGTGTTCCTCTGCATCGTCCATGCCCTCTGAATGGATCTGGGCAGCTTTACCTGTGGGGCACAACTAGTGAAAGACACCTTGCTTCCCAAGAAATCACTGTCCCAAAGCAAGGTGCTGCTCTTCCCGGATAATAAAACCACAGGGGCGTTATTTGAATGAGAGGCAACAAGTACCTTTAACTTGGTGCAATTGCTTGGGAGGCTTAGCAAGTTTGTAATGCTTATGTTTCAGCGAGCTCCGTGCTGCTATACCAGTGAACCATGAAACTTGTGTGCTTCTCATGTTAAATGTCCTTTCAGCTTGGCCACTGTGAAGGTGTTAAACTTTGTGTAAGATTTAAAGTCAAGTTCCAGACCTTGCTCTGGGAAAGGCCAAATATTGTCATGTCTTTATGCTCTGGAGGTGCAAAAATTTTATCATGTGTGTGTTTGGTTTGCTGGAGGAATGTAGTCTGGCTGAATTTGGGGAGGGGAAAAGTTGTGGCATGAATTCAACATGGCTAGTATTTCTAAAGGCATAATATCTTGATTGAGTGGTTTTAATCAGCGCCATTTACATACTCTGTCATTGCTTAGCAAACAAAGTCCTAGTTGGCTCACAGAAATATTGAAAAACCAAACTAGGCAATATCCCTGCCAGAGTATTCTTATCTTTCCAATTTGGTTCCTCTCCATGCACATAAGTAGGATGAAAATAGTGCATGCGGCGGAGCAGGTAAGGGGAGCTCTTCTGCATGAGTACAGAGGTGCTTGTTTGGGATGTCAGTCCAGAAAACAGCTGCCTGTCTGCAAAATGGCTTGAGGCTCCATTTCTAGAAATACCCCTGGGCACCTCCTGGTTTTTGTTGTGCAAGTTATTTGGGATTAAGCATGTTTTGAGCAGGGAGGGTCTGGTTTAAAACAAACAGCTGGGCAGAGAGGAAGAACCCCCCAAGATGTACCCTATTAATTTAAAGAAGAAAAATTGCTAACATAAAGCTGGTCATGTGTTCTTAAAATGCACGCACAGCTCTGCAGTGTAAACAACTTCTGCCTCTTGCGTTGACAGTCTCTGCACGTAAACCCGGATTCCTGGCATAGCCCTTCGGTTAGGCAGAGTACTGTATTTCAGCTTGCCCTTTCTGCACTACCCTCCTGCTTGCTTAGACTTACACGGGAAGATGACATGTCCTGGAGGAGAGGTGTTACCAGGAGGAATGGCAGGTGACCCTTGTTCGGGGGTAGCTGCCGTAATAACTGGCAGGCAAGCCGTGGCTTGCTTAGGGATCCCAGCACTCCCAGAGGTGCTGGTGGTCTGTCACCTGGCCACGGGGAGAGGACGGCCATGTGAGATGGGTGCAGCTCCCCAGATCTGAGTGCAGTAAAGCAGGAGGTTTGTACGAATCGGTGCTGCATGAAATGAATGCAAATAGCAGAGGAGACGGAGGAGGAGGAATTCCCATGTTGATTTTGAATCAACAGGCAGGTACTTGTCCGATGGTGTTCTAGTTGTGGCTGGTCCTATGTCTGAATAGCAGGAGGGGTGGTCTCGGTGCCCCCCTTCCAAAAGGGGATGTATAAATCCAGGCTCTGAGCCAGGATTAAGCCCCAGATTTTCTGACTCTGTCTTTCACTACCTCAGATTGAAGACAATATCTCTTAACAGGCGAACACCTACCGTTGGGATGTCCGAGGTGAGGATGCCCAGCTACTCCATGGGGACTGCACATCGGTGTGTGCAGGAGCATGCCTGTGTGCAGGAATAACTGCGTGGCTGCTTTCCAGGAGTTCCCATAAACCTAGCCACTTGTGCAGGGGGCTGTGGTGGCTGCACAGCCTTGTGTGTAAGGAGACTGTTTTCCTCCGATGTCCCTGTATTTCTGAAAGCTGATCGTTGAATGTCTGGTAGTGTTAAATGGAGTATGAATTCTCGAGGCTTTCCAGGCACGCCGATGCAGTTATATGGGGATGCGTGCCAAGGTGCTCTCATCTGAGTTGCTTAGCTCCAAACAGTTTCAGGTTTCACTATCTGCCTTCAGAGTTGCTCTGAACCAATGAACCTGGGCTGCTGCTTCCATAAAAATGTTGCTGAATCCAAAGTTCATGCAAATCTGACGATGGATTCAATTGGAATTTAGGATCAAATTTTCAAGACTGAGGATTTTCAAATTTGAAATGCTATGCAGTGGTAGCTACATATGTATATATATGTCTTCTGTTTTTTAATAGTTCAGGGATGGCTTTTTAATCTGTTATATCCGCCCATAGCACTGGGTGCAGCGTGGTGCTAAGGAGTGCATTCTTGTGGAGTCTCTCTGTTAAAGAAAACCAAAGCCAGCTCCAAAATAACAATGCGCAACCCTAGAAAAAGTAATGTTGCTGCTTCGAGGGAGGAGAAATATGATAGACCAGTGTATGTTCTTACTAAATTATACAAGGAGCTATTGCAGTGAGCAGGAAAACTGCTGTTGGCTGATGTTTCTGTGAGTTACGACCACATTATCCTGGTGTGTGCGTGCCGCTCCTGCGGATGCTCCTGGGCATGGTGAGTACAGCTGTGGGAATACAGCTTCTTCGGCACCTCTGCTTTCCTGCAGTGATCTGCTCACTTGAAATCTTTCCATTTGTTTTTCTTGTTGCTTACAATCTTCACTCTTGTGCCCTCTTCCTCCTTGTTTTAGACTCCGTTTTGGAAACTGTCACAAGGTATTTCCAGATTAATCTTTCCCTCTTCACCCCCTGCACCTTCCCCATCACCATGTAGTCTCTGGGTCTTCTCATAGCTCTTTTGGTTCCTACATTACTGAGACAGAGGAAAACCCACCCTCTGTGGAGCTGGTTTCAGGCCAAGCCTGCCTTATTTAAAATCAGTGTGGGCACTTTCAAAAAAGGAACACCAAATCACAGTGTTTGAATTACCGCTGCACTGCCACTGACTGTAAAGGGAAGAGCAAAATAGACATATACAAAATCAGTTGATATTTTCATGTCTAGATGTGCATTTAAATAATGTGAAGGCTTATAGCCATGCAGTGGGAACCCAGTGCAGGTAGGTACAATATATTCGCAGGGAGCTCTCTGCCAAGAGCAGGAACAAGAGCATCTCCTTGCATTTCTTGGGCTGCTGGTAGGGAAGACAGAGGTCACTGATTTTCCCAAAAGGGTTTTTTTTTTGAGGATGCTTGTGGCACATGTTCTCCCCATATCAATAGATGTGAAGAGCAGGTTTGCCCTCCCCAGCGGTCTCCTTGGCCCAGGAGCAGTGTCTGTGAGCACAGCGATGCAGGGAAGGGTTTGGGGAGAGGGGCTCTAGGTTGTAAGGCATGTTCAAAAAGCATTTCATAGCCCCTTTCCTTCATTTAGGGTAGGGCAAGGAATAAAGCAGCAGACAAATCTTGGAGCTGTTTTTTTATTAAAGGGTTAGATATGTTTGTTGTGACAGAAAGCTTGTTGCTGCTCCGATTTGTTGATAATTGGGGTCCTTTGCCCTGGCAGGTAAGTAGGTGACTGTGGTAGGAAACAACAAGCATGCTGCAGCTGTGGAAAATGTACCTCACTTGTTCATACACTCTGTCTTCTGGATGTTTATGGCAGTCTACACTGGGGTTATAACACTTCAGGACAGGCCCTTTTTTCTGGTTTGGGGGATGAGCTCCTGGCCCGGATGGATGAGCAGCTTGGCAGGCACTAGCTGTTGGCCACTCCTGCTCCCCCACAAGCTCTTGGGGACAGCTGGCATCTACCCTGCTTTGGATGGGCTGTGACACTATTTGCTGCTGTAACTCATCCCCAGTTCCTTGTGGCAGTTGTACTTTCTTCCCCTGATTTGTGAAGGGGTAGGCTTTTATTTTCCTCTTTGGAGAGTGGCTTTGTATTGCCAAGAGCCCTTTGGAGGAGCTTTGCTTTGCCTGGGCTGTCCCTTAAACATCCCCTCTTCAAAAGACATTGCAGTAGATGTTGCATCTTCAGCACTAGTAACAGGTCCATACCTTGCCCCTGTAGTGAGAGCGATGGTAAATTTATTTCACAAGTCCCACTAAAGCAGGGATGTGATGTTTAGCGTACCATCAAGAGGAGCAAGTGTCCTGGTGCCATTTTTTTTGCAGGGCTTGGCATAGCCCTCGCTCCTGGATCTGTGCATGCCTCAGCAGGGGCATGGTTAGCGTGTGCTGCTGCAGGATCTCTTTGTTCCTGGTTTATTGGTCCTGTCTAATAGCGGAGCTGGGATTTGCTCTGCCATGGTTTCTTCCATCTACTTGATAGGTGCTTGTGGGCATCTAATAATCAAACCCAAATGAAATACGTAAGGCAAGGCTGCAAACAGGAGATATGTGAGCTTTCAACTGTGTATGCGTGGGATTTGTTTCTCTGGGGATGTATGTTCGTAAATGCCGTATTTGTTGATGGCACAACAGACCTAATTACAGGCCTGTTCTCACAGCTGTGCTGTCCGCTTGTACAGACCAGGTGTAAATTTGGATTTCCCAGGAGAAAATATTGTGTGTAATTTTGTGTGTGTATTCTAATGTTACCCATGTAAGCTAAAACCGAAGAATTTAGCATCCTTTTGCTATCACATCATCATGCCTGTCCTTTTCCAGTAGCTGTGTGGATTTTTAGTATTTTGCTTTAAATTTTTCTTTCTCCACTCCAATTTGATGTTCTGTATTCCTAAATTTTAGAGGATGCCTTTTTCTGGGTCAAACCTGGAGAATCAGCAGGATTTGTACTTTTTGCTCATTGTATCTGCATGTCTCAGAAGTCAGCAAGTCATCTGACACTTTTGTCCCCAAAAGTATTTTTTAAAAATGTCATGTAGCAGAATTTTCTGCAGCAAAGGTAGTTTTAAATATAAGCTCCCTTTGGAGCTGCTGAACCTCAAAGCTTAATGCCACCCAAGACTGTAAAATAAAGGGGGGGGGAGGGCAAATCTCCATGTTAAATCACAGTAAACCGAAGCAGAGTCCCTTGAGTATCTCTAATGCTATGTGATGGATGAGAACTTCACAAAACAGGCATTTGGATTTTTTTTTTAAAAGGACTTCCTTTCACCACACAATTGCTGACAGTAATGCAGAGAAGCAGTACAGGGAGTGAGCTCTTCTCTTCCCTTTTTCTGGTAGAAGAGTAGAATAAAAAACTATTTTGGATTCATCTGCTGTATTTCTCACTGGGGCAAATGTTTAAAACATTTCTATCAGCAGGCATAGAGCCTGACTGCAGTTATCTTGTGCCTGTGCAGAGTACCTGGTTTGATTTCTGTGGAGCCACTCTGGACAGCAAATGGAGGTGTGAGCTCAGAGCATCACCTTCCCGAAGGCTGTGGTCGTAGGGAGTGGACTATTGCAATGCATGTTTGTTGTATTGGCCTAATTCTGGCATGCAGTCAAACCCAATAAATTAAAGCTACATTTTAATTTCTGCTTTCATATTCTCTTTTCCCCCCTGTACCCTTACTTAGGACCCTTGCAAAGACTTTATTGAGCTGTGTTCGAAGTGTAGCAACATCAGGTCAGGCATGCATGGGGAACAGTTGGTTGTTCCTGGTCACCTGGCTACGAGTGAGCTGGCAACATCTAAACAGGCTCAACTTCCCAGCTTTGTAGCAGGAGCCAAGAAATTAGCAGGAAGAGGGACTAGATTTTGAACCGGTGGTACAAATTCTTACAAACTCAGCTTCTGTGTATGTATGTGGCTGGTATATATAGCTGGGGCTCTGCAGGGGTGGAGTTCATGTATACAGAGCGAGGATCTCGGATTATGGGTCACCTTGAAATTGGCACAGTGCATCCTGAAAAGCTCTGTTGCTAGTAGGCTTGTATTCAAGGTGATCAGAACTTTACATTTCTGACTTCACCTTTTCTTGGACTCTTTTGAACATGTCTGGATTTATTAACATTGATCTATTTTCAATGATAATCCTGTAACAGCACAGCCTGCAATATTTTTAAGGTTCTTTTTCCTAGAAAACAGTATTTTACTTGCAGGGGAGGAGGAATAATCCCCCAAACTTGTCCTGTCCATTACAGAATGACTACATGCAGATTTATTTCTGGATCTTATTTTTCTAAGTGACTTGAACCATTCAATAGCTTTGAATAACTAGTGTGTTTGGTCTTGGATTCCCAATAAGGAGGGAATGGCATATAGATTAACCTCTGTGGGAACAAACAGTCTTTGGGGCAGTTGGTGTGCTTAAGCAAAGCTTGTATCTTGAGTGAAGAAGCCGCCAGTGGAAAGACCTGAATTCTCCAGAATGTTAAAAAAATCTCATTGACTCTTAATGACAAGAAGTGATATAGCTAGCCTAGGCAAAGTGCCACGGCTTGGTGCCTACTGAGTTAGTGGAAAAGAAACAGTTTGAACTTTTGTGTCAAGTCCTAGCGAGGTTAATAGGTGCCCAGTTTTCTAAACTATTCAACGAAGTGCTACATCAAAACAGTCACTTGTCACACTGTGCCCTGAATTCATGACTCTTGACTGTAAATGGTATGGGAGTGCAAACCTGAGGACATTAGCTGCCCAGTGGCTCAGTTTGTGTGAAGAATTAATGGCTGAAAATCAAGTCATGTTCATTGACCAGAAAGTGGCCAGATGTGGGGGTGTGGCCTGCAGAGCTTTGAGAACTTCAGGTGGAGAGAAACAAACTTGAATGTCCCCCATCAAAGGTCATGGAGGATTTAGAGTTCAGACCCTGATTCTGTTGAAATTAACAGAAAAGCTTGTGTTCCTGATTAAAAACAGGGAAAATTTCTTACTGTGGCAACAGAGGCCTCTCTCTTTGTGTAGATGTTATTTCCATAATGCACTGTATCAAGATATCTACTGAAGTGAAAGTGCCTTCCTCAGCTGCAGTGAGCCACCTTATTTCCTGCTATAAATAATGAATCCCTTTTTTGCAGCAAAAGTAGTCCCTTTGGGGAAGACTGATCAAGGCCATTCCCAGGGTCTTGGAGCTTTTAATGTGTTTTGCAGCTGGGCTGCTTAGTGTCTGTTGTGCTGGTCCTCAAGCTCTGGCTGAAAATTGCCCAAGATTAAAGGTGCGCTGTAATACTGTCAGTGTTAGGCAGATCTAGCCCAATGCGGTCATCCTGTAAAGCTGTAAGGGAATTGGTTTGTGTGCCACATCTCGGGCTAAGGACTAGAGAAATCCATGGGCAACTTCCCACCTGTCACTCTGAATGTTACTTCTATTGGGACAGGAGTGTACAGTAATCTTAAATGCCTTTGCTTTGCCTGTGTCAGGTACATTTTACCCTTTTAGACACTTGAAAGGATCATTATTTGCTTGAAGCTTGGTCTGTGAGGCTCCGTTGATGTTTGTAAAGCAATCTGTGATCTCTTAGTAAGAGGAAATCATGTTTTCTTATTGCTGTGAAAATGTGTTGACTTTGAATGCAATAAAGCTTCTGCCAGGGAAGGCTTTCTTGACTCTGTTCTGAGGATAAATTACTTTTTAGGAGCACTCTATTTTGTGGACTCATGTGGGTGGGAAGACTTGCTACTTTGGCTGGTGCTGCATCAGTCTGAGAAATTAGAGGTGCTCAAAGGTGCAGCAATTTTAAACACAGTTCTTTCAGGGAAGATGTGGTGTTAGATGTGGTCTTCCTGAGAGGCAGCTTGAGGTCTCTTAGATTTCATTTAAGTGTTAAGTTTTCATGCGAAATGGTACCAGAGGAGTGGTGAAGGTTGGGGCTGCAGTAGATGCAGTGATCTGTGCTTCAGCCTGTAAGCACCTGAAGGCTGCTTTCAAACTTGGGGCCTTTCTGCTTTCATTGATACTGCTGAAGACTGCAAAGCATGGCTTGGATGGTTAGATGTTTAATTAGCAAAATTCAAATGAGAAGGAAGTGTTTCTCTCCCATGTTGTGAACAGTCTCAGCCAGTAAATGACAACGCTTTTGCGGTCTTTGATTAAAACTTGCGGAAAGTGAGTTTAACTGCTTGAGAGCACAGGAACATCAAAGTTACCGGGCAAAACTGGAACAGCCTCATGTTAGTGTTTTTTCTTGCTTTCCTGCTTTGTTGTATTGGGAATATAAAGGGAGGAAATCCAGAGTTTTGAGACACAAAACCACCTTCCCCAGAAAAACTGAGGAAAAACTTCTGCATTAGCTGTAGTTGGCTTGAGCTAAAATTTATCACTTAGTAGTCACTATTGAAATTACTTACTGATGCTTGCTCATAAAATGCTGAGGAGATAATGCTCCTTGCATTAAAGCAAGTCCTTTTGCAACTGAAGTAAATGCCACATCTGCAGCTGCCTGGGCTAAGCCTGGTCCCTAAACTCTGAAAATCATGTGGGCTCTTTGCCTTTGTGGCTCTGGAGAAGCCTGTGTATTTGGTAGTTTGGGTTAGAGCATCAGATGGTGCAAATCAGAAGCTCCAGTGCTTAATGCTCTGATGATGATTTATCAGCTAATGATCTAGCTGATTATTCTTCAAGCAATGTGGAGAACTGGGAACCAGGAGAACATCTGCGGTTCCAGGTTAGATGGTGTCAGTAACTCGGCTTAGAAAGGATACCTACCGACCCTGTCCATGGGATAACATTTCTTCATGACCCCATCTTGGAATACCACTTTATGCCTCAAAGCATGAAGTTTAATTACCAGGGTGAGCAGAGCCTGGCAGCTGTTGTCTGAGCCAGGAGGGGACAAATCTGCCCCCAACTATGGTTCAGCTGCTCTGAAATGGCTGGAAGTGCGGAGGATGCTCTGGGTATTGATGTGCGAGTGGTAAAACTTCCGCTCTGCTCAAAGCAGAGGCGTGAATCTATGTATATTGTCCCCTTACTCTTCTACCTGACAGAGGTATTAAATGGTGTAATATATGTTGTGTGTGTGGTGGCCACCAATGCTAGGTGGTTTTAAAGAGGGTGTGGATAAAAGTGGAACTAGTTTGTATTTAAAAAAAAAAAAGCTGAGTCTTCTTCAGGGCTGTAAACCTGTTTGTCAAATTCAGAAGTGCTTTGATTCAAGGCAAAGTCCATAAGATACTGAAAACTAGGCTTTCTGTTGCTGCCTTGAAAGAAAAATGAAGCCAAAAGTCACAGAACTGAATTAATCATCTTTGAGTTAAATCTTGCAAGTAATGCTGTATAAACACTTTATATCCAAAGGGGATTATAGGCAAATACTGAGCTGATGGAGGAGTTAAGGATGTTCTGAATTGCAAAGCAGGCATTTGGAAAGCATTTCTGGAGCCATGTGGGCTGGGAACACATGGAGGGAGGGATGAGGTGGTGCTTAGAGCAAGCAGCTAAGAAGAAATTAGACTCTGCTGAACCTGGAGAGACCGAATGAGAGCAGAAGGCCCCAGGGAGAGGGAAGATAACACTGCAGATCCAAGAATGGCCAAAGGTCTGTGGGTTAGCAGTGCCTTACCCCCTGCTCCATCCCCCTCTGCCCCCATGTCCTGCCTGTGCCAGTGGAGTTTCCCATGCTTGGTTTGCTCAGTGGGTTTTGGGCTGTTTTCCGTTGGATACCATGGCTGAGTAGGGTAGGTGTAAGTCCTGGCTGCTCCTAGCCTCAACGTTGACTTGCTATGTGGTCTTGGGCAAAAGACTTAACCTTCGTACAGATCTGTTTACTCAGCTGTAAAATGAGCAGCAGCCATAGTAGGGAACTCTTATTGACTGATCATCGTTAAGTGCTCGGGATGGCATTTCACTTTGGATCAGTCCGTGAAACAGTGGGGTATGAAATTTTCTGTAATCATGATGTATTATGGAGCCCCTCATTTATTGTGATTGGAAGGGAGAGGGAGAAGAGTCAACTTACGGGGTTTTGTGATGAAGAAAGATAAATTAGTGCATTGTGTAGTCTTTAATACTGTATCAGAAGGTGTATCTCCAGAAAACCAAGGGTCAGACTCATCCTTGTAGAAGACAAATTCTAGAGTTCTTCATCCTCTTTGTATCTCCAATAGAGTACATGTGATTAACTGATGGCTTCATCTCCCAAAGAGCAGTAGATGAATCTAAAGTTTCCATTATCCTCCTTGTTCAGGCACCTACCCAGATGTTATATTTGTTAGAGAAATTGTTTGAAATTATTTTGTTATTTTGTTTTCCTAGTGTTTTGGAGTGTTTCCTCTATTTGAAATGCTTTGACTTCTGTTATCATTTTTACCTGCTGTGACTTTGTGGTGCAAGCTCCCTGCACAGTTCATTTCCTCAGATGATTTATTTACCAGTGACACAGCAGAGCCCTCAACATAGTAATTGCAATGACATGATCGTCAGCACATCAAAGGCAGTAGCCCCTGGTTCCCATCTCTCTCATGCTGCTGCAGTCCTCCCACCTCTCCGTTTGCGCTCCCTCTTTGTTGCTTTAATCCTTTTGGGGAAGGGAAAAAATATATCGCATAACTAGATAAAAACTGGGCGAGTGCTGGAGCAGCTTTCTACCCATGCCTGCTTACATGGCTTCCTTCAGTCAGTACCAAAATGCTGTGTTCCATTGCTTGGGATTTTGCTGTTAGCATGTTCCCCCTCCTTGACCCCGGTGACTGTGTCCCAGTGAAGATGGATTGTATTGCAGCCAGGCTGAGAACAGGGGTGTGCTGCTCTTCCTGGAGATTGAAGTGGGGATAGGTATGTGAGGAAAGCCCTGGCTTGCTTTCTCCCCATCTGGTGAGAAGTAGCTGGGTTTGCATCTCCAGGAATCAGCCAGGTCTTGTGGAAGAGGAGGAGGAGCTCACCCCTTGATGGGCTGAGCGGGATTTGGCTGAGCTCTCAGCCCTCCCACCTACTCCGAGTCAAATCTCCCTGCCTCCTGCCCAGCACCCAGGCCTGGCTCAGCCTCTGCAGGAGAAAGACCTCTGCAAGTCTGCAGTGGCTCCTCCCCAGGGCTGGAGGGTGCAGAGGCTCCTTGCTGTTTGTGCACAGTTCATCCACCTCTCTGGTTGTCCTTGTCACCCCTGTCCCAGGCAGAAGTGGTGCTCACCCTGGCAGTGACTGACTTTCAGGTCTTCAGAGCAGTCATCAGTCTACTCCAGTGTGCACAACAGATGCTTGGGTACAGTGATTGCTGCAAATCAGAATGTGAGTGTGCTGGATACACACAACTGTGTAGCTCTGAGAAAGGTTTTCCACTTTTGCAGCCCTCCCCTCTTTGCCTTCTTCCTTCATATGAGATGAGAAAATACATCTTGCAAGAGCAGGTGACGGCTGGATGAAGTGAAATCAAAATAGGTTTGAGTGGGAAGGAATTTCAGTTTTAAACCTGCATCAGTAGAAACTTTGGTACCTCAAAAACAAGGCATTTCACTAGTCTGAATAGGATTGGAGAGCTCATCTCTTCCATGCTCTCCTATTGATCTCTCTGGTCGGAGCAGATGTTCATCCTTTTGCTGGTTCCTGCTCAGCTCTGCAGCCTGCTGCAGGTGCTTCAGCTTGCAAGGTCAGTGGGAACTCTGGGATGCTTCTGTCTTGAGAACAAAATCCCTAGAGAGCTTGAGTTTTGGAAGTGGCTCCTTGGCAGGGAGGTAAATGTTGGTGTGGGGATTAAGGACTGCTTGGAGGGAGAAAGTCTAGCAGTGCAATGTGTTGAACTGCTAAATCATTGCTTAAGGCATGCTGATTTCATTGATTTGGGCCGAGACCATTAATTAACTTGTGTTTTGTGTGTGCAGATCTCACTTATGTGTCTCTGTCATTTAGGAGAACTACAAAAGGGGAAAAACAGAAGGGGAGAAAGTACTGGGAAACATGTTGATACTTTTTTTTCAGCTTTTGAAAAGCAACTGGAAGCTCCAGTTCCTGCTGAGAGCAAAGGGGGGATTCCTGCTCCCAGGAAAACGTGCTCTGGGATTCAGAGGGACCAGCTTGACCCAATGTGATGCACTGACCCCTTGGCACAAACTGTCCCTCTTCCCAGACAGCAGGAGCGCAGGCTGCTGCTGCTCCATTACATGCTAATAGTCCGAGAAATGAAATACAATTATTAGTAGAATTGTTAAATGGACCTAGAGCCTGCATCAGAAGTCTTTTTCCAACAGCAACTGGAGCATACAGTAACAAAAGCTGCAAAAGCAGGATTACTGCAGGATTTTTTTTGTATGCTACTTTAGTAGGGTGCAGCGGACTACTTGGGTGGGACAGTGGGCTGAGACATAGCTGTGCTCCCAGCTCAAACTTGCATTTTGTGTCGAGTCAGGCCACTGGTCTGTGCTTCAGCTGCTCTGAGAAAGGAGTGGGGTCCATGAGGAGGTCTTCATAGTGATGGAAGAGCATTTATGATCTAGCTTTGAAACAAGAAGGCTTTTTTCCTATTTTGGCTTGGTATGTTGGCTTGAAAATACACTCCAGCTTTCACATGTTGAAGCTAAGTACATCTGCCTTTGTGGAAATGGTTATATCTGCCTTGGCTTGCTGTAGGTCAAATACTGCGGAGTCTGCTGCAGAAGAGGTGGCAGATGGGTGATCTACAAACCAGTTCCTGAGCACTGGGATACGAATTACAGCTGCAGCTGATACAGGTGTTTATGTCCCTCTGCTATACCACTCCATTTATGCAGGGCAGCCCATGATCTATCTGGTAAGTGGAGTAGGAAAATGTTTATTTTTTGAATGTTTTGTTAAAAGGAGTAGCTGTTGAATATGGTTCTTCCTACATTTTTTTGGTAACAACTCAGTTGCAAAATGTAGGAACTCTAATCCAATCTCTTGAGAAGCATCCTCACGGTGCATTGAAGCTGAATATCACTGTATAATTCAGTGCTATACATGTCAAGTCCAGCATTCCATGATTACCATCCTGGAGCAAAACAAGGTCTGTTCTTGTCCTGAATCTGGCTGCTGAGTGCTTCAAAAGACACAGCAAGAGTCCTTGGTGTGTATTGGAAGGTCCTGGGGGCAAAGCTGCCCTCTGAGGGGACAACAGCAGACAGGGTGGAAGAAGTTCCTAGATGGAAAATGCGGGGGACTTTCCCAGGTGCTGGCTAGCTTTGCATGTTTTGGTGTGGGGCATGTCCCTTGTCTCTTAGTGAACCTGGTAGGACCCATGGAGGAGCTGTCCTTTAACTTCTCCTATAACAGGAAGAAAGATTACGTTGGGAGGCAACTGCCCCATCTTCTTCCATGCTGAAAAAAAAGAAAAGGCAGGACTGTTTAAGCTTGCCTGCAGAGCTATAGAGCAGCAGGAAAACTGCTCTTCCCAGCAGGGAATGCATGGTGGGGTGTGGAGAGAGAGGGGATGTTTGGTTGTGAGGGTTTTGTTTATGCCAGAAGCTTGGCTGTCAGTCTGGGTGAAGGCAGATGGAAGTAATTTTAAGGGACAGGAGCCAGCTGACAGTTGCATCTTGATACAGAACAACTATGGGCTAGCCAGCCCTTAGAGGAAGTTTTTATCCAAACCCCTGTCATTTAGAGGTTGGTTTGTGCCCTAAGAATGGGGTTTTATACGCCCCTACTGTCTGTGCACGGGGTTTTTTAGATGCTGCTGCACCTCCAGCCTTCCCTGGTAATGATGGGGAATTATGATCTCCATGATGTTTGCAGCTATTAAAGGCTTGTGGGCCCTTTGTTTACTCTTCTTACCTCTTAAATTCCAAACTCCTGGAGTGTTGATATTGCAATAGCTGCTCTCCCTTTGGTAGGTTTGTAGCTTTCAGTGTAGCTGAGAAGATCTTGGAGATATGAATCTCGGAAGGCAAATGGAAAGAAGCCCAAATGATGATAACTTTATAATGAGTTTCTTGCTACTTTATGTGTTCTTATCCCAGACAAAGCTTTATCTTTCATCCCATAATTATGTGATTCCCTGTGGGTGACCTAAAGTGAGCTTTCAAACATGTTAATTTTATCTATTAGATGCCTTTTATGATCTCCAAAAGTAGATATTGGTTCTAGAAGGAAAGTTTTGAGGGCAAATTCCTATAGTTTCAGTGAACTGCACTAGGAGACTAGCTTTGAGCCTGTTTAACAGGATTGTCTGCGTTTGTAAGCGATATGGTTAAGTAATGTGCTGCCGGAGGGGGCTGCTTCCTCTTCCCACCTTCCCATTCAGTTTAAGCGATGTTGAGTGTATTTCTCCAAAATCCTGTTTTGCCATTTTTTGCAAAAAGTGCTAAACTTTTCATTCAGAAAATGAGCAGAACCCATAGCTGAAATGGTGTCATCTTGGAACTAATATTTTGCACTTTATATGCATTTTGTGTTTTATAATGTGTCCATTTTTATTTTTGCTTATCTTCTAGATCATACTAGGTGTAATGGTTCATACTAAAAGAAAACAAACATCAATAGCTGGTGGGGGGGAATAGATGCTTTTCTAGACTGAATTAAATTGCAGCTGCGTAGGACAAGACTCCCTCAAAGCCTGGCTCAGAAATGTGATTCAGGGGGCAGAGATCAGTCAGACCAGTAATGACAGAAACCATGTCCACTCATACCTCCTAGCTGCTGCTCAAACCCACAGCCCAGGCTGGTACGTGGCCTTTCCCAAAAGAAAGGGGAAAAGAACAAACTTGGGAGCTGTAGGCTAAAGCGAACAGATAAGAGGCTTTGAAAACAGAAGGGACTGGTTTGAATCAAATCCTGGAAGGGGGAGTCAAAGGAATTGGGGGCCCGTATGCAGGGGGGATGACTCGCTGCTCTTGTCATCGCGGTCTCCTCTTACAGGATTGCTGATTACTGCCCAAGAACCTGATAATTTATCAGGATCCAAATTGAAGACGGAAGGCTCCAGCTGGAGACTCCTTAGCTAAGGTGCAGGGTGCTGTGTGGTGTCATCTTGTTTCTCCAGCATGGTCCTTCTGCCACTTGCACCAGGGTTCCGGCAGAGCGAGCCCTCAGCATGCTGTGAAGGGTCCTGCAGGCTGTCAGGGGCTGAAAACGTGTCAGCCCTGCTTGTCGGAATATTGTAAACACCAGGAATCCCACAGGATTGCAAAAAGGGATTAATTTGGCTGGTGCAGAGATGGAGAAATTAAACTGTTGCAGTCTTTTTTGGAGAGGAGAGCATCTCTGTTCCTAAAATGCCTGATGAGCTGCACTCCTGTGTCAATCTTTTCTTTCTTTTTGCCCCAGTAACTGTGAGTTTGGGTGCCTGGTACCCTGCTACTGCAGCTGGCCCACCCATGGGGGTACACATGGGTATGTGTCAGGGAGGGACCCTACTGCCATCTTTGCACAATCCCTAGTCCTGCAGCAGGCTCCTGCTTTCTCTGAAGTGCAGCATGGCTTTTAGGCACAGCTCGTTGTTGCTAAGTCCAGATGTTGGTTTTGTGATGAGCGTTTTTTAACTGTAACAGAGCAGTGCTTTGAGAAGGGGGCTTCTTGATAGAAAAATATCTGAAAGAAGGGGCAATGGGGAGACAGTGGCAAGTGAGAAAAATCACCTAAATAATCCAAAATCACTTGAGTCCAGTTTTCTTTCCCTGTCAGGGGCTGGCTGTCACTGACTCAGAGCTGGGGGTGCCTCTGCAGCCTTCTGCTCTGCTCCTGCTGAGCCCATGTCTGTCCTAGCACTCACCCAGATGACTTCCCAGCTTGCATGGAAAGTAACAGCTCATAAATACAAGGCTGCATCTCTGGACAGGAGGTTTCCCAGGGCAGCTGTTCTGGCTCTCCACATTAAATCTTCCTGTGCTGGGAGGAGATAAGCTTTTGAAAATGCATGGCTGCAGGACCCTGAGCTCCTCCTGCTGAGCCGCTGTTCGCAGTGTGCAAGGCTGGGGAGTGCCCTTCCCTTGTGTTAATTTTTAGGACAGGGGTTGGTTTACTTAATTTGTTCACTGCTGATGTGGCTGGTGTTAGCAAGAGCTTTTAGGGCCCCTTCCTGGCTGGTGGGTGACAACTGATGGAGACTGGGACTTCAGGCGCCTTGTTCCCTTCCCACATGATGAGACACAAGGAGAAGAGCTCTGAACAGCCTGAGCACAGCGGCTGCCCTTGTGTGCCCCCCTGGATGTGGGATTTGTCTTGGGGACATTGTCCCAAGGAGGGTTCTCCTCTAACACTGTGCTTTCTGCTGGGTGCACGGAGGATGTTTGTCTTTCTCCACATGATGCAGTCCCTTCTTGGAAATGGCACTGTCGCCTGTCCTGGGGATGATATCCCCTCGTCCCTGACTGCTGGGTTTTCCTGTCTGTTGTGAAATGAAAACCTGCCCTCTTTACTGGGGTCCCAGCATGTCCCTGTGGACTCTGTTTTGTACAGCTGGGAGTGAGACCAGCCAAGGTCTCCCACCCTGGGATGAGCTGGGAGCTGCCAGGATGTGGCATCCGTCAAGGGTGTCAAGTGAGTCTGCACATGCATGAGCTCTTGTCTCTGTGCTGTTGATCCCCTTCTCCTCAGCTGATGCAGGATGCTCATCCTGAGCAGATGGAGCTTCAGTACTTTTTTCCCCTTTTCTTTTTCTTCAAACCAACCAATAAAATCCCCAAAAACACAAAGACCAAAACCCAACCCTAACTCTGGATGTGTCATGTAACAGAAGGAAGCAAGAGTTGTCTTGTTAACCTCACCGTTGCTGCACATTTGTTCAGTGCCTGGTTAGAAAACATCATTTGGGGAATATAATGCTGCATGACAAATACAGCAGTCACGGCTGCAGGAACATGGGTTTTTCCTCTCCTGAGGTAATATGGCAGAGATGTCAAATTGTGCCGTGTATCAAAACAGCCTCTTCAGAAATTGTGCGCAGCAACTTGAGCCAAGATCCTTGTTGCCTTGCAGAGCACTGCAGATTAAAGCTGGTGCAAGATTGGGCTCTTACTACAATCTCAACCCTTTAATTAAAATAATGGGGAACAAAAAGGGAGAATTAGTTAAAATAACAACTCTCGGAAGCCCAGCTTGTCTTTTTATTAGACTTGTCCTTGCTTTCTCTGCTGCTCTGATAAGAAGGATATTCTCCCTCTGGGATGGAGTGAATAAACTGGGATGAAACTCATTTGTTTGGGCATTATGTGTTAATTAATTTCTAACACTAATCTCTTCCTCATACACAGTTTCTTTTTGCTTCTGGTTTTTAGAGAGTAGAATACAGTCCTGTTCCAAGGAGAGGATGGGCAGGTTTTGCTGTGCTACAAAAGGGCGAAGGTTGTGCTGTCCTCATTGACCCCAGGGCTGTGAAGGTTTTGCTCTAGCCCTGTGCTGCGGTTCTTTTGGGGGGAGGCGGAAGGTTTCCAGAAAGCCCATCCAGAACATGCGAAACTTAAATTCACCTGGAATGTTGCCTAGACCCTCAACTGTTGTATCACAGCCTCTTGCTGGTGTGACTCCCCCGTGAGCACGGTGAAGGCGGTGTTCCCCTGTGGCACTGGTGCTGCTGGGAGGGATTTTGGCTCCCAGTGGGTTGCAGGTGCTGCATCCCTGTGCCAGCCCGAGCAGTGCCCATGGTCCTCTACTGGGCATGAAAGCGCTAAGGTCACTGCCATATAATGTTTTTAGTGGGGAAAAAACCCCTTATGAATGCTCTATATAAAATTGTCTTTGTAGAATAAACTGAAATAATCTTTGAGCCTTTGGACAAGGTGGACTGTTTTCCTTTTGCACCCAGGCTTTCTTAGACTTCCAATGGAATACATTAAGTGGTTCAGTGCTTTTTAAACTGATGGGAAGCTTGCCATTCAAGCAGGGGAAGACATGGACTCTTTCTCTGATCTTTCAGTGACTTAGTGATTTTATTTTTTTTAGTCCTTTCTCCTGCTCAGCAGTTTTCCCTGCCTGCCACTGCATCCTGCTTGCTTAGCTTTGTCCATTCTCTTAAAATCAATATGCACTGCTAAATTACTGGAGTCGGACAATAAAATAAAAAAAATCCCATCCGAGGCTTTGGCATGTGAGTATTGCTTATAAAATGATAGGATGGTTTTTAATTCGAACTGGCTTGCTTTTTCATTTCTGATCTAAGTGAAACTTCCTGTTCAGAGAGAGGTAGAATAGTAATAGGCAATCCTGGAAAGGGGCTAATTTTTCATTCTGTCCAAGTATCTAAGCTACTACAGGTGTCTCGAGCAGTGACTTCATGTGCTCCTTGCGAACTCTTTCCCACGGTGTGATTGCTCTGGGCTCACTTTCCAGTAACCAAGGAAAGGGTGACCTCTGTCCTGTTGTCTTGCTATGTTCTCAGGTGAATTAAGGAGCGGACCTGAAAAAATGTGTATGAAACAAATCTCAGCTTGCCAACATGCTCTTAAAATACCAGAGCAGGAAAACATCAATTACATGGTGGCTGTGGACTGTGGGAAGCACTGATTTCTCACAGGGAATTTCTTGGCTATGGTGTGTTTTGCTCCTTAGATGCAAGGAGACATTTGGGATCTGACTGAGGGCTAGGTGTGGAATTGGAACCACTGTGGCCTTGACGAGGTAAGAGTAGCTTATAAAATAAGGAGGAAAATCATCTTAAAAATCAATGTTCTTTTTCATGATGTATTTTAAATTATGTTCCTTCTAGTCTGAGCACAATTTTCTTCTATTAGATATCAGTTTGTGAAGACTTTAGCTATAACAGAGCTAATTTGGTCACTTAAAACATGGAGCAGCACTGATTGAAGGGTAGGCACTGCCGAGATGAGCTGGGGTTGTCTGTAGATCTGTGCTGGGTTCAAGCCCTTGCAGAACCATCTGTTGGCCTTGGAGGGACTGATCCTGTGTGGAAAGACTCCCAAGTGACTCCAGTAAGCTTTGGGTCAGGTTGCTGGTCCCTCACATAAATAATGTGCTATCACAAAAGGGTCCACTGGGAATATTTGATCTGATTAGCTATTGATATAAGCAAATCAGTCCCACTAGAGGTTATTAAAGCCTGGTGAGAACACTATCTGCCTTAAATCCCTATTCCCATGGTATTTCCTAATAGGATAATAGATCGTTGCCATACAAAGACAATCACACCCTGGTAAGAATTTACCAGAATAACTACTTAAAATACAGAGTAAATCTCACAGCAGTGGGGTTAAATCTCACTGTTTCTGGCTGGCATGAAGGAGCTTAGCAGGTGAGGTTGTGGGTATTGGCATGCAAGAGGGGGGACTTCTCTGGGGAGAGGGGGATGTGATTGCTAGTGCTGCTGGTTCATTGATTTATGTCTGGCATAAGCTAGAAAACAAAAACTATGGCCTGTTTTTTCTATGAACTGTTCGTTTTTTTCCTCCCCCCGCAAGAGTCTAAGCCTGTGTCTGAGCCACACCACAGGCAAAGTATAGGGTTGATAAGGTTTTTCTACTTCTCCCTTGCCACACCATCATGCATGCAAATTCAGTTGTGCTGTTTACATTGGAGCCCTCCAAGGCGCTCTGCTGGCGGAGGTTTTGGGGTGGTGGAGCCGAGCTGTGTGCCGCCTGCCCTCTAGTGAGCCGCTGCCCGCAATAAATCACTGCAGGAGAGGGTGGTTATTCCTCTGTAGCCTCTTAAAACCTGTGATCAGTGTAATCCTTTTAATCTCAGACTGATGATGCTCTATCTTGCTGGTGGGAATCTGACTGCTGACTAATTAGCGTGTGTTAAGCAGAGGGAGAGGGGTTAAATTTTGCACATCTGAAGAATACCACCGCTGTGGGAGGTGTGAAGGAGTGGGATCAAACCTCTGCATTTCCATTGACGGTGGGGCGGTTTCTGCCCCTGCCCTCTGCTTTTTGGTGTGAACAGCAGCATTGCCGGGGACTGCTCGCTTGGAGGAACTGCTGGTGGGACTGGAGGAATTCAGGGGGATAGCAAATTTTTGCATTGGATTTCTGTGCATACAGTAAAACTGTAGGGTGGCTTTGAAGAGCTGCAGGGGTGACTCGATGGGCTCGGGCGGTGTGTGCCCCGTGTGCAGGCTGCTGTGCCTGGTGGGGAGACCCCTCGCTGGGGCTGGGCCCCGTCTTTCCCCCCAAGCCACGCTGCCCTGCGGGACAGGCTGCTGGCACCACAGTGTGCTGACATCCCTCTGTGCCAACCACGCCGTTTGAGCACCGGGGAAGGTTTTGCTTTGTTTCCATAGGGAAGAGATACTTCAGGGTGGGCTTTTTCATGCTGTATTTCTCTGGCTGGCTGTATGTTGTGATGGTCTTGGTGGGTATGTGTGTGGGGAGGGTTGAAACCGGTGCAAGTCCTGTATGACAGCTACCTTTGTGATAGCTAGGATTCAAAAATACCATTATTAAGACACAGCTTTGGCAACACTGAAATCCCTGGGGGCTGCCCAGGCGGTGTGCTGGGGAGTTCCTCTAGGCTTGAGGTTTACACATGAGGGTCACCAAAACTATAAGCAGTATGTGCTGCAGCCTGCTGAGGAGAAAAGCCAGAGAGGAGACCTCAGCAGCGTTGGATGGCTTTAGTGCTGGAGCTGCTCTCTCTGAAGAGCAGGTGTGTGGATGCAGGAGGGGCATCATAGCAAAATTCACCCAGGGGGTGAATTGGATGGACTCCCTGCATGAGAGCAGGCTTGAAGCAGGCACTGGTGCCTTGGGCTGTTGAAAGACCGGTCCTGCAGCAGCAAAGTGCTGCTGCTTTGAGGAGCTGGCTGTAAGGGATACCTGGGGGGGTAGGATGGGGTAAGTGGGGTTAGAAGAGCTTAGTCAGGATGTGTTTGTTTAAAGGATCTGCTTCAGCCTGACTCCTGTAATTAGGTAATGTGTATATTTCTGTTCCTTGGAAACACTTCATTCATTAATCTAATGGAGAGAAGGATTATGCAGAGATGAACTTAAAAGATGTTAAGTGAAGTTGGGTTTGCATCTGGAATGAACCAAGGCATGCAGCAGTCATAGCTGCTAGAAAGGGGAGCACCAGAAGCATTCGGGGAGCCATGCCACTGTTCAATCTGTGCACCAGTGTCTTGGTAATATACCTGGCTTCATCTGTAGATGAAGTATACTATTAGGCTTGGACAGGGAGGTTGTTCTGTGTGACTATGGGCAAAAATTTGGAAAAATGTAACTGTTTAGGATGCATGAGACTTTTGTAAGGGAGCATAGATATTCTTTTTGCTCTAGTGTCCCAGCAAAGGGACTGGATAAAAGGAAGAAGAGTGAAATGATGAAAAGGAGGAAATCCATATGTGGTAATGGGAAGTAAGGATTGAGCAAAGGCAGGAGACTTCACTAGAAGAACAGGTGTGAACTGATAAAGGCAGTCCAATAGCATGCCAGAGGTGCATCTACGTGGAGATGTTTCAAGATGTTTAAAAGTCTGAATGTTGCATTCTCCAGGCAGAGTGCTCTGGACGCTGTAGGGAAACCAGTGGTTCCTTTGGGGGTGCTGATTTACATGCGTTCTCCAGGGATGCACAGTGAAATAGGTCAATCTCTCCCCAAATAGCAACAGTTGTCTACTAGAAGGCAGTGGTAGCTGAAATGCAGCAAAGCACAGACACTAACAGGGCTGTAACGATGCAGAAAGAGACATCTAATATCTCAATTTCTCCCTAGGAAGTCATTTTGATTGGGGAAAATGAGGAAAAGTGACCTGAGGTCTGAGCTTCTCGAGCTTGACCTGAAGAGCTGAAGCCTGAGCATGTTTCTGACAGTCGAGGGGGATTCCTGCAGCTGTGGACAGGCTGGCACCTCCTGTGCTTGCTGGTACTGAATGCAGCCAGGCTAATTTAGCCCAGGATCAGCCTTTCCCTCGGCATGGTGCTGGCTCAGCCGCGGCAGCCAGTTGCTGTGCGTTTTGGCGCACTTGTATGGTGCATCCCGTGTGGGACGTGAGCTATTTAAGGCATAAGAAAGGTATTGCGGGTTGTGTTTCTAGATCAGATGAACCATTCATGGATCTTCTTCTTTGCTTCCATGGGAAGTTAGGACATGGGGGCTGGTCATTTATAAAGTGATGCTGATTGTCTTGATTCTTTATAGCCAGCCTGTGTGATGGATGATAGGCTGGGGTGGAGAGAAGTGGAAACAAGCCTCTCCATTCCTGACCCTTAATAGTAAAACTAGGGCTGTGGAAGAAGAGGTGTTTATATGTAAAATGATATCTGGGAGAAGGAAGAGCTTGTTTTGTTACAGCTTTGGCACTGAAGTTCTAATTCTTTTATTTTCTTTTCAGTCATCAAATATCCTCTTTGAAAATGGTTAGGTGAAAGTCTTAAATCCTATGAAGCCACTTTCTTTTCATTTTTTTTTTCCTTCCAAGCTGGGGCAGGAGCAGACACATGACTTGAACACCTCCTGTGCTGAGCTGGTCTTCATCATAGGCAGCAACAGGCTGAACCAGTTTGCTCATTGCTTTCGTCTCCTGACAGGCACTCTCTTGTCCCGGGCGCCCTGGGAGGTGCTTAGTCTCTTCTCCCAGCACTGCAGGAATTCCCCTGCTTCTAGCCACCAGCTTGGGTGCCTCCGTGTGTGGCCAGCAGCCTTCGACCGGTGGCAGCCCCACGGAGAAGGCTTTGCAGAAGACCCGAGTTGAGGTTGGGGGGACTGAGCGGAGCATCTGGATCCCGAGTTAAGGGGAGGTTTTTATGGCGTGTGGCAGAGGGTAAGGTGCGCAAGCAGCTTTCACCTCCAGAAGGTACCTGTCTCCTGAGTCTCAGGTGAGAGAAGTTCGAGTTGACAAGTTAAGTTGCTTGAGCCTGGGAGACTGTCATTGCCTTTTGGGGGAATGTGTTCCTGTGGTAGATGGTGGTGCTCCTGGGGGCTCAGATCAGAAGTGACTGCACACGAAGGATATTTGAAAGCTTCTCCTAAGCGTACTTTGTGTGGGTGTTGCCAGTGGCAGACCTGTTCCTGATGCAGGGCTGGCTGGAGGGTCAGGCGTTTGGGCGCAATGTCTACCATGGATGTCAAGGGGACCAAGGCTTAACCACATGGGGATGCTGCCCTGCCTTGGGCCGGGTGCTGGAGCCTGTACCGAGAACCTCCCAGGCTGAAAGCGTTTCCTATCGCAGCAGGAGCCAGCACTGCTTCAGGCTGTGGTGGACTTTGCTGTTCTTGCTGAGCACAGAGCCTCAACAGCTGCTCTGCAGGCAGAAGAGCAGGAATTTGGGGTGAGTCAGGGGTGCAAGTCTTCCTCTGTTGCCTGCCAGGTCTGTCCTTTAGCAATAGCTCTGTACCCAGCTGAGGAAGCTTCAGGATGGGGCAGCCCATCTTCAGCTGAGCCCTTGCAGTGCTCTGCACCCTGTGCCCCCATCACTGGGCCTGGGCACCCACCGAAACCCCCCTGGGGATGGTCATCTTCAGGATTTGCTCTGTACTGAACTCTCTGGTGCTTTGGCTACTGTCTGAGGTCTGCTCAGAACAGATGCAGGAACTTGAAAGTTCCCTGACTAATGGCTGAGACTTTCACATGTGCTTGCGTACAAGTCCCTTAAATTTCAATCTAAAGATGTGGAAATGTTGACTGCTTTTCTCCTTCCCCTACATCTATCATGATGGAAAAACTTGCAGCAGCCCTTGGAATATTTAGAAATGAAATTGCTGATATAAATGTGCTCTGGCATAAGGCACAAACAGCTGGAAAATGTGCTTTCTCCCATATTTTTAAGGATGCATAGCATCATCAATTTCTATTCACTAGAGCTGGCACAGTGAGCCTATTCCCATATGTCAGAAAGTAAATGATCTGTCCCCACCTTTTGGTAGGGTATATCCCAAATGTGCAGTGGGCAGGTGACAGATCCCTTTCTCTGGTGATAGACATTCTGCCCATCAGCTCAGCTTGTACCTTGAAAGGGGTATGTGAATAAATCCCTGCTACAGTAGCTGGCAGCAAGCATATTGAGAAACAGATGGTGCTGTGCTACAATTTTACCTGCTGTAAGACCAATACATAATTTAGCAATACAGAAATGTGAGTTGTATTCCAGTGGCTGCTGCATCCTTGTGGGCGTTTTTATTTGGTTTAACAATCAGTAGGAGAAAGGGGTAAAGGATATTGTATGTAACTTTTTTTTTACTCCCAGAGGATTTGAAATGTGGCATCCACTGGATTTGTTTTTGAATCCCTGAATTTATTTTCCCCTTGCCATTTGTGTGTGAATGCTAGGAACGAGGTGTATGCTGGAGGAGCCTGCCAGTTAGTGCATGGGGAGGGGAGGCCAGGGCAGTGCAGGGGGACAGTCCCTTCTATCTGTACCCCAATGGGAGATGTTATTCTCTCTACAGGCAGCCTATGGTACACTGGAACCCCTTTCACTCTGCAGCTGTGCTTTCTCTACCCACCAAGACCCTAGTCCTGGAGTTTTTCCCACCCTAAAGCTATACTACCTGTCTCCTGACAGTTCCTCCAATCCTTTTTCCCCTACTGTGGCCCAGATATCCTTGTTTGCCTCCCTGAAGGATGAAAAATGTGTTCAGGATGTAAGAAGCAAGAGGCATACAGCAACTTCAGCTTTGGATGCTGAAGGTGGCACAGGACCTGGTGAGCCATGTCATATCCCACAGTCTGCAGCGTCCCATCCTCAGAGAGGCAGGTGCCTGTAAGGAGAAGGAAGTTTGGCCCTTCTGTTCCTTGTGTGCCTCTTCAAGAGTTGAGAAACAAGTATATGGGACAAGAGGTAATAAAACTGGATGTAACAGGGCCCAGTCAGCAGTAGCTGGAAGTCTTCCTTCTTCCTCCTGATGCAGTACTGGAGGAAGAGAAGGACTGGGTGCTCTGGTTTCTCTGGGTGTGATGTCCCCTGTCCCCTTCCCTTACAACCCCGTGCACAGGATGGGAGCAGGGCTCCTGGGAAGCATCCTCAGGAGCAGCTGAGCAGGATGGTGTGACCGGCTGCAACAGGCAGGCAAAGGGCTTTTTGTGCTACAGTTTTACCCATTAACCTGAACGAGAATACCAACTATTTTTTTATGTCAATTTGATCCTCAGACCTCAGAAAGGGCCTAATATGAGCACTCCAGCTCTGTTTCCAAGCATCCTCTTCCTGCTCCAAATGGCTTCCTTTCCCTGGCTAACCTCACATCATGTCCTCTCCAAGGAGGATGGGAAGAATGCATTATAATTTTGCAGTCTTGGCAAATGAGGAATCATGCCCATGAAAACAAATACCCGTTAATTAAGACCATGAAATGCTGATTGAATCACAGCTCTGATAATGGCAAGGGCAGTTTGCAAGCCTGCTTTATATCCCAAAGGGGGAAAAAGAAAAGAAATGAGATTTTTTCTTTTAGAAAGCCATTTCAGCCACTCCTATCCATCTATTTAAAAGTTTCTCTGCCAACAGGTACTGCTCAGTTACTGCGTTGTTTCCATTTGAAGTACGAGGGGGAGACAAGTTATTGCCTAGGATAATTGTTAACAAATGCTGAATTCTCATTTGTACCCATTATAGCAGGAATAACTTTTTTCAGCATATGAATGGTCTCGGATTGACCCCCGTTGGGGAGTTTATGTTGTAGCAGAACAGCCAGAAGAGGGATGAGGAAGCTGTGGGGAGCCTGGCTAGGGTAAAGCCCTGTTCCCAGCGTGTCTGCTTGGCTTCCCTCTCTGCCAAGGTGACTAGGAAAAAGTTTAAAGGTGTTAAACAGAACAAGACACTGGATCCAAACTATATTTAAAAACTTTTTTTGCTGAAGATGAGTTTTAACAGTCCGTACTATCAACAGCCCTTTAGTAAAGTCCACTTTCCCTTTCTGCCATCACCTCTCCCCTCTTACTCTCTCCAGTAAGCTACAAACCAAGCCACTCTGGTTTAGTGGTGGGCTGGGGTAACCCACCCCTCTGCATTTACTGGGATCAGCGGTTGCACAGCTTTACCTGATGGATCTGGCCACAGCTGGGGTGGCAGATGGGCTGGCCGGCAGGGAGCTGGGGTGGATGTGCCACATGTGTCTCTGGGGGACTGTGAGAAAGGGGTGAGGTGTGGGGAAACCCTGCCTGGTGGGGATGAGGCTCTGTGTCCAACACCTGCACCCTGCTTTCTGAAGGGGTGAGGTCCTGCTTTCCTCCTGCTTTGAACAGGCTGACTCAGCAGCTGGGGCATGGACACTGTGGCCATCCCACCATCCCCTCCGCATTTCCCTCCCCTCTTCCTTTCTCATTGTTGGCCTTTCTGAGTTTCCTGCTGTCACTGCTCCTGCCCTAGGGGCATCTGATAAAGCATCAGGCCTTTCTCTCCGTGCTTTTTTTTAAAAAAAGGGAGGGGAACTTGGACTGGGATTCCTTGTGTTTGTTCTGGGAGGGGGTCTGCTCAGCTTGAACGTGCAAAATACTTGCTGTCTTACCTTGGCCAGTCTTTCCTGGCAAGAGGAGCTTTGAATTTCTGTAGTGTCAGGGCAGATTTCTTCTCCGAATACTGAAAGTTTGAGGGCAAATGCAAGGGTGATAACTGGGGAGGGACTGACTTGTGTGGTGGGTCCAGAAGGCACATCATGCATGAAGTACGAGGGAGAGTTATGCTTCAGGCTTTCCATGCTGATATATATCTTGTGGGCAATTGATTCCTGACCCAACAGTGTTTCTGTATTCCCAGGGTTGGGTAGGGGGAAAAAAAAAACTATTTCAAAATTTTTAAAAATAGTAATTTTAAGTAATTTTGGATGGCTTAAGTAGGTAATGATTGCAAAATGTCTGCTGAGGCCAAGGAGAGACCAACAGAGCAATGGCAGGGAGGAGCTGTGGGATGTGGCAGAGGAGAGTCACCATGGGGTTGGCATGTCGGTGGGGCAGCGCGTGGAGCCCTCATGGCATGCCTGGCCTCACTGTGAGCCTATTGAGGGCAGTTGGAGTCTCTCCATGGATTTCAATGGGCTTTGGATCAAGCCTGTGGCATGCTGCTTGTTTATTTTGGAGGCCTTTCGAGGATAAAAGCACTCTTTCAAGGCTGCTCTTTTTCCTTCTGCTCTGGTTCAGTTGCTCCGTGTGCCCTGTGGCTTCGTGCTGTTGGATGCACACCTGCTTTCTGAACGGCCAGTGGCTCGTGTGCTTTGGAAAGCAGCTTGCTTTAGTCCTGCTCGTAGCAACGTTTACCCTGTATAAGCAATGTGGTCTCTCTGTGGGGGAATGCCATGAGCTGCTTGACTTGTTTCCTTTTCTATGGTCAAACGCTCAGCACTGAGGCTCAGCTTCAAGAAATGCGTATGCCAGAGCTCATCTGCTCTTACAGCAAAACATACTGATTTGCCTCCTTTTGAATTCTAGATGGTTATCCCCCATTTATTTGCCCAGAGCTGGCAAACGTGCACTGTACAGCTACTTTGTTAGTAATGAGGCACTAATTGCTGTAGCAAGAGATGATACATTGTGAAATTATGTTTTTTTTATTTCCTAGCTTGAAGAAGCAGTTGCAGCAGACCCACATTCTCAGAAAACATCACTCTATAGCACCTAGAGTGCTGGCAACTTATTATGTAGATTTACAGTACCAATTTCTTTTTCCCTCTTCTATTTACCGGTGCTGTCTCTTTCTACTGCTTTCTGATTCTCCCTCTGCAAAAATTGGTTGGGAAGACGCACCGCTCTGCCTCAGAAGGCTCTGAACTGAACTCACCCGTGGCCGGTGGAACAAGACCTCTTGATTTCAGGTTGCGTTGGATCAAGTCCAAAATAAAAAAGAGCGCGAGGACTTTTACTCGAGCATGCCAGAGCTGTGGGGATGTTGGTGGTCTGGCTTGGGAGAGGTGAGGCAAGTACTGTGGTGTGGGAGAGCATCAGCTGCCTGTGCCACACTGCTGCCCTCATCCCTGCTGCCCGCTGCCAGCCAGCAGCAATGGGGATGGGGCTTGGTTATTTTAAATGTGGCTTTTGATGAAAAGCTTGTATCGGTGTTGGTGCTTTGGTGTGCCAAGTAGTGAACGGACACAGAAATGAATCCTGCTCTGCTGGGTTTATGGTCTGAAACAGGGGGTGGGGAGAAGAAGCGCGAAGGTGTCCAAGATGCTATTTTCGTTCATGTTGAATAGGATGTAGTAATCTAAACTGTCACTTGAGCATGTATGCAGGGAAGGACAAGTCCTTTCCTGGGTGTACACCTTTCCTGGGCTAGGCATGACCCATAAAGTCTAATCAAGGGCAGAGCATTGCTCTGAGTCATGATTTTTCTGGAGGCTACAGCATCCTGGGTTACTCATACTGACAGAATGAATGCACTGAGGATATAATTAGACATAATATAATAGTTAGACATCATTTATTCTCACTCTTTAAAAGATTCTTGTCAGGAGGCTGATAGGTTTGAGTTGTTATTTTTGTCTTCGTGGCCATATATATCATGCAAAATGCTGAAACTTTTACTATCTCATTTATGCTGCCTCTTACAGCATTGTAGATCTCTGCCCAGTATTTAGGTTATGTAGTAATTCTACCCTATTTGCCATAGATTAACGAGGCTGTAAAACAATCATAAAGCTGGGGTAGCCATGGATTTTCATGCTCCTCACGTATTTATGTCTATCATGAAATACTTCATCTAAAAGTAATTACCCAATCTTTTCAGTGTCTGTTTAATACTCCCTGGCAACTCAAAACGCTGGAGACGCTGGTCCATTTTTGGCTGCGGCAGCAGCAGGGCGATGTTGGCCTCCATCGGGGACCAGTGTCCGAGGGCAGCCAAGCAGGTTTGGTACCTGTTGGGGAGTGTGGTGCCTGTCTGAGCGGCCAGTCGGCAGAGCCGGAGAAGAAACCCTTCTGCTGGTGCCGGGGCTGTGGGAAGTGCAGGACAAACTGGTGGGGCTGGACGTGTCGCCCTACCTGGCACTCCAGCCCCTTGGTCCTCTAGACTTTGAACCTGCCACTCCTCTGATAAGACCCCCAAGCGTTTTGTGGCTCCAGTAGGGCGATGGATGGGAAGAGTGACATCCATTACTAAAATGCAAACCAGAGAGGCGTGTGGCATTGCTCTGAGCTGCTGGGAAGCTGCTGAAGCAGGTCCAGGTGGGTGGTGGAGGGGACTGTGCTGACCCACCTGAATATTTGGGCATGAGGTGGAAATTTTGTCAGAAAACACACTGTGTCAGTGTGCTGAAGCTATTTTGCTTTCAAAACTAGAATGAAAAAGTATTTTGTGCACTTTGTTACTCCTCTGCCAGTTTGGGGGAGGTAGAGGTGTGAGGCCGCTGAGACTGCAGGCGTAGAGGGAAAACATGGGTTTGTCCCTATCATTATTTTTGTGGCACGGTAACAGCTATCTGTCACTTTGCTCCACAAGGTTTCAACCCTACTTCTGCAGAGGCTCCTTGTCTCTTTTCAGGCTTGGGGACCACCTCCATGGGCTGGTTATTGGGAGGGGAGGCATGTGCACAGTCTGCATGTGAGAAAGCAATGTTCTACAGGGCTGGATATTAGGGAAGGGAAAGTCAGCAGCTTGGGGAGAAATCACTCCTGCCACAACTTCCAAAGGCAGCCACGGCCTCTCCTCTGTCCCGTTGCTTCCCACAGGTCCACCCGGCCAGTGCAGAGGTTGGTCCTCTCGCGAGGGCCTGGCCCGGCAGCAGGCTTGCATCGCGTGAATCACTTCCTCCAGCAGCACTAGCACTGCCCTGGTCACGGCGCGGCTCTGGGCGAAGCCCTCTCCGGGAAAGGCGGTGGCGGTGTTGCTTTCTCTGCAGCCCTAAGGATGCCCTGGGTTTCCACCCTGTGCTCGTTTGCTCTCTTGTTTCCTCCAGATGTGACTTGGGAATAGCACTGAGTGCAGGATGATTTCCCATGTTGCTGGTGGTGACTCTCCTCTCCTGATGAAGCTTTCCCTGAGAAGGAAGCCCTTCCCACCAAGCAGAGAAGAGCAGGATGAATCTCTAGGCTCCTGCCTCATCCGGGAGTATGTCACATTAATCCTATGGCCCTCCCAACACTGCATGCCTGGGGCAGGTCTCCCCCGGAGAGCTGCAGAGCAGCAGTGCTGGTGACCGGTTAGATGGCAACCTTCCTGCGGGTCCCCAGCCTGCTCAGCTTGCCGTCGCCTGGCCCCCTGAGAAAGGGCATAAAGACGCAGTTTGTCCGAAAGCATTCGCAGACTCCCTGTGTGTGACAGAAACAAATCCTCTTTCAGCTGGAAATCAAGTTTTTCTTCTCATGTTTTTTTCATTCTTCTTTCCCCAGAAGTCTGGGGTGGCGTTTCCCCTTATTACATAACTTCTCTGCACAAACTGACTTTACAGGGCTGTAGACTTCTACTGATTTAGAAGTATGTGTGTATAAAAATTTAAATACAATTTGCATATAGGTGTATGTTAAATAGTGCCATGCATTGTAAGTCATGCTCGCTGCTGCCAAATTGCACGTACACCTCTTGAACTACATCCTTGCCTGGTTATATGTGTATGGACATGTGAGGTTTCACTGAAGCCAGTGGAGCTGTGCCAAATTATAACCCTGATGTACTGGAGAGCTAGATTTGTGTTCTAAAAACTGGTTGACATGTTCTGGTGGTGGTAGTGTAGTAGTGGAAGATGATAAACCCTGACTTGTGAAACTAGAACATATGCTACTTGTTTTGAACCTGACCTGATTTTGTAGTTCTAGGTATAGTGGATATGAAAGTTTGCGGTTTGAGGAATCAGACTGCAAGCTGTTTAATCATTTTAAAAGTTAAAAGGCAGTGGCACTTCATTTCTGATGTGAAGTGCTAATTAGTTTACTATGGGATACAGACTGCAGGAAATTCATGTTTCTGGCACAGTGGCTGTTCATCTTGAAAAATGTGTTTATTTGTCAGGGTGTTATGTTTATATCACTAGTGTAGAGCAATATATGTACAGCCCGAGCTTTGAAAGGAGGGAGAAAGGCAGCAGCTCACTTAGAAGTGTGTAAGGCTGCTGTTAAATGAGCTTATTAGCGGGTGTGCCTCATCCAGAGAGGAGAGCACTGGGTACCAAAGCTGCCCTCTGCAGCTGTGGATCATTTTGGGTGTAGTTGTGGCTTTCAGCTACATCAGCCACTTGACTTTGGGGTAGTTCAGGGGGGCAAAAGCTGGGAATCAAAACACCGGGGGCTGGGTAGGTGTCCAAATACCTACACTGGATGCTGTTGTTAGCCTTCAAGAAGGGTGGTGTAGCCCTTTCATGCAGATTTCATTTGCTTTCCAAATTAAGGTTTGGTAACACGAATGGTGGTAGACGAATTTTTGTGGAACTGTAGACTTATTTCTGAGAGGTCCTCAACATTCGTGCTAATATAAAGGATTAAAGTAGGTTAGTTAGGAATATTTTGTGATTTCTTGCCCNTGGTTTGCAAACACCTTTTACCAGAAGTTGAATCTTGCTTCAAAAGCTCTTGATCAAGGCAGGTTGGATTACAGACTTATCCTATGCACCAGTGCTGCTTTTTAAGCATCTTAAGCACTGAGAGGCTACAACATCAAAGAGAGGGTTTCCAATGACTGTATTTTACTTTATTAAGTTGGTAATTAAGGGCCAGAGTGTAGCAAAAATGATTTTTGAAAAGTCACTTCATCTTTATTTGGGGTTAATTGCATTTATGCTCACAGCTTGACAGGCTTGTTTCATGACAGGAATTAAAAAAAAAAGTTAAGGATATGCAGCTTCAGCATTGTCCGAGAAAGTCCTAATCCCCAAGTAATCCTGTTGTTCATGCTCATGAAAACTCCTATAAATCAGCACCTTTGGGCATTTTCTTAAATGTGTTTTTGAAAGCAGTGTAGTCATGTGCTGTTGGCATGTAACTAGAGCAAAATGGGAACATTTTGAAGATCACACAGGTTTGCGCAGAAAGAAGAAACATATCTGGGTGTAGCAGGATGAGGTGGGATCACAGCTGGTTTCTGGTGGGAATTCGGTGGACAGTGTGGTACCGTCAGCCTTTTGGGTCCTAACATGGACCTCAGTGATGCTTATCATTGCCCTGAGACCAGGATATCAGGGCTTAAAGGTTTGAACCCCTAGAGTTGAGGTAACAGCAGATTTCAAAATAGTGATGTGTGCCATGAAACAGAACTTTTTCTCATAACCTTGAGGGCTGTCCTGGTGGTTTTTTGTCATCACTGAACTACACCGCTTGCTCTACAGAATATTATAAATATTGGTTGCAATCCTGTGTAGTCAATGAGGACAAATTATGGAGTAAAGTGTGTTTTAAAGCACTAGTTTAACATCTGCTAGCCCATATAATCAGGCATTTTGTGCATCTGCACAATAACTCACCTTTTACTGTTGAAGGTTCAGAGACCAAAAATGATCAAAGTTTTAATTTCATTGCCTGCCACTAGGGACTTTGTGTGTCCTTTTTCCTGTATGTCTAATCAAAAGTCATATCTAGGGACAATACTGCTTTGTAGATATAAGGGAAGATTGATGCTCTTGTCCCATGGTCTCACCGGTAGATGAATTCTCTATTCATATGAACTTCATACGAGTGACTTAGCTGAATTGCTGCTTTTCTTCTAAGCCTCATTCCATTCATTTTGGCACAGAAGATAACATGCAAGGAAGCCTGAGAATCCACTTGGGACCGTCTTTTCCTATTATGTTGGTAGCAAACCTTTGTTCTCTTTTAATGATCATTATTCTGGAACTATGATCAATAAATAATGTAAAGAAAAGCATGAATCTGCCACACATCAAGTTTTCTGTTGTCTTTTTAAGTGATATTCTCCTTAGATTCCTGTTGTGTAGGCTTATTCCTTACCAGAAATGAATGCAGTGTTGTTCATATGACTGTACATCAAATAGATCTACAGTAGCTGTCTCTTGTATTCTCTTGAAAGTGGTACATACATCTAAAGACCTTTCCTGAGTTACCTATCTTTCCCCTCCCTGCCCTTCCGTATAGAATAGAGATCTGGATACTACAGCCTTTGGAAGCCATCTGGGTATCCTACTGGCTTTCCCTTGCTAAATTTTCTGCGATTTCTGTTCTGACTCTAAGGAGCCTGGATGTTATTTAGGTACTTTGAATTAACCCACTTGCAATCAGGTTCTGAAAGTGGAAGTCAATAAAAGGTTAAGATTGATTTGAATGGGTAATTCATCAGCTGCATATTAAACCACCCAAATTACTCTAAATTGCTTTTAGGTCTTTGCATCACAAACTTTCTTTGCTCTTTCTTTGTTCTGTGGGTGTTCAGTGCTATGCCGCAGGTTGAAGGGACAGTGCCCCATGGTGTGACTACTGCCTCATGTGCTTGGGTCAACCGGGAAGGTGAAGTCCAGATGGTACTTGCTTTGTATTTTTTTTATCACCTGCTTTGTCTGCCCAAGGGATGACAAGATGCGTGTGAAGCTTTTTTTCATGAGGCTGGACCTGAAGCCCATGTACCCTAAGTAAGGGTGGGGAAAAGGTTCTTGCCTACATGTGGAGCTCTAACTTTACTATAAGAGCACAAAGCCTGCACAAGGTAATGGAAATATTGGTGGGTAAAGCAGTTGGGAGCACCGAGGAAGGAGGGCCTGAGTACATATGGCTCCGCCTTCCGAGATGGAGCTATCCAAGGCCATTGCTCGGGCACACAGTAACCTGCAAAGCATAAAGAGTAACCGTAAAACCTGGGAGTTCTTGTTTAAAGATACCATGGACCAACTTAAAAAAAAAAAAAAATCCTTTGTGCTGTGTTAAAGGATAAAATCCCTATTGTTAATTTTTCCACTCTAATTAGGTGATAAGGAAAACAAAAAGGCACTGCAGACCAGAGCACAGCAGAGGCATTTAAACTTTTCATAGTGGGTTGGTTGGATTTTCCTGGCCCAGGACAGGGCTGTTCCCTGCACTGTTTCTTTAACTACAAAGCTCCTTTTCTTTTCTTTTTGAAATGGAACTTTGAAAGTTAGATTTTTCTTATTTTATCTGTGTTTAAATTTGGATATGACTTGACCGTAACACAGATGCCATGGGAGATTTTCCTGGCTGGTTCCTCTCCGAAGCAGTGTTATCGGAGGGAATGGCAATTAGCCGCTGTCCAGCCTGGTGCTGGCTTAGGTTACTGGAATAACTCCCTGTGGATACTCGTCACTGCTCTGCTCTCTCCCGGTGGAAAACTGAAACTTTGCCATTTTGTACATTCATGTTGACGTTAAAGTTCTCTAAACAGAACAGTGATGATGGGCAACATTGGAGGAGGCGGAGGAAGACTTCCTTGTGGCCACTGGCTCCGAGACAGCATTCAAAGGAGTGATGAAACTCTTGGGGTGGGTATATGGATGCTGGATTTCAGTTGCAGAGCCCAAGTCTTTACCTGCCTTGAGTTATAACAAGCCGTGTCTCTCTCCGCGCTGGCTCGCTTTGTAACAGCTTCTAATAACGTTTGAAATATAGTTGTTGTTTTCCCCATGTGAAAGCAAGGCTCGGAGAGATTCAAACTCCCTGGCAGCAGCATGGCCAATAGATAGTGGCACCAAGAGGAGCAGAGTCACTTTTACTTTATGTGTAAGGAAAAAGTACGATGCTTGGAAGACACGCAGGTCCAAAGCCTGTCTGAAACGGGCAGTCATCTGTCTACAGAATTACATCACTCCCAACTACGGCATGGGAGCCGATGGTGCATGAGTGTAGGCTCTTGCAATATGAAGAAGGTTGATTAACATGGAATTAAGTAAGTTTTGTGAACACTTGCACTGTGCTATGAGCGTGCAGGGTGTCTTCCTCCCATGAAGACCATTTGGGACAGCACTGCTGCAACTCTGGTGTGGAGGCTGTTTGCAAACAGTACCCTTGAGGGACTGGTACCAGCAATGCGGTGGGATTTAGCTCTCCCATGCAGTCCTTATGCAAGCTGTTCCTGCCCCATTTTCCTTTGTTTCATTGCATGAGAGACTACTTTTACAGAGAGGTTGCTCTTGTTGATGGTTTTAGCTGAAAATCTGTTCTTTAGGGAGTTTCTTCAGTAAGGTGCTGATGGTGGCATGTGGGGCCCCCCACAGCTTCTGTCCCAAAAAGCTTAAGAAATGTCAAATCCTCTGAGGGGTCTTAAAGGATTAATTGCCCTTTGACTTCCACCCTCTCATAGCTTTTAATAGGGAAGAGCTCACAAATGAAAGGTGCAGCTTGCTGGCATTAACAGCTTGAGCCCCAGAAGGGCAGGGTGCTGCTTCATTTTATACCGACTATCGAGGCAAGGCTGGATTCTCTCGTGGGCCATTATTTCAGTGTTTATTTGCTGTGGGCTGTTTGTGAAGAGCTCAGCTAGCATAAGCAGCTTTGTTTTCCTCATGCAGCAAGCGCTGCATTAACGGAGTTATGTTAGTTTAAGAGTAGAGCGAAATTGTCTCTTTAGCAGGTGTTGAGTGTTTAATTGGTACGATGCAAAAACCAAGTGGGAGATGTGGAGCAGGGAGATGGCTTTGCGCTGTGGGCATCTGCCATGATGTGAACTGGAGGAGAAGTTAGTGCCTCTATTCCTGCAGGTGTATTCTGATCCTTTTCCAACCCCCTTACATTCTCTGGTTCCCGAAAGTGCTTTTTAAAATAGGATTTCTAGTGTATAATTTGAGCACGGGATCAGCCGAGAGAAAACGATGACAGCTTTGTTCCCCGTGTTGCAGATAACGAGGTATCGGAGGCAGGCAGCCCTGGGTGCGAGGCGGGAGCTGTGTGTGAAGCGCCTGCCTGGCTTATGAATTGCGGCGGCGATTAACGCTGGCGAGCGGTTTCCTTCTTTTCCTGCAGCGTCTAAATGGGGTTGTTGTCGGGGCATATGGCAAAAGGGTTAAAATTTAATTAGAAAACATAGTGGTAGCTACTGGAGCTTAACGGAGATTTATATAAGCTGCTAAGAAGGACAAGGCTGCTGTGTGAGCTGCTGGTAGGGCTGAGCTACTGCAGCCGCTGGCTCGGCTTCAGGCGCCGCTGGCCGGGGCATGCCTGGGAATCTGCCCAGGAAGCGCCGTGAAAGAGGAGTTTGTTTTAAGGCTTGACCCTGGCTCGGTGCAACACCCCTGGCCTCCACCCGCCGTATAAAGCCGGGCTGCCATCGTGCCAGGCGTTCGAACGAGGGAGCGGGAGCCAGCCAGGACGGGGATTCTGTCGTGCCGGCGGAGCAGCTCATGGCTTCGGTGTTCATGTGCGGGGTGGAGGACCTGCTGTTCAGCGGGAGCCGCTTCGTCTGGACGGTGACGGTGGCGGCGCTGAGGAGGTGGTACGCTGCCCGGCTGCGGGCTTGCCGGCAAGCCCTGCGAGCATGGTGTGGCCTCCGGGACGTCTACCAGGTAAAAATCCCCTGGCAATCGTTCCAAGTTTTGTTACAGCACCGTGCCATCCGTGCTCGCTCACCTGTCTGAGCCCCCAGCGAGGCGAAGAGCGCCGCGCTGGAGCTGTGGCTCGCGCAGCCCCGCTCCGAAGACACCCGGCAGGGTTCTAACCGGAGGGTCTGCGCCGATGCCCGGGACGGCTTTCAGACAGCCGGTGCCGTACGTCTGCCCTGAATTCAGGGTTGGGGGAGATGTCTTCTATGTGAAAACATGTGTTGTATCAGCCAGTCTAGCTGAAACTGTTTTGGCAGCTGACTGCCCCCTCTATCGCAGCCCCTCGGGAGCCCCTTACGCTGCTGTCGCCATCCTCGCTCAGGATCTGGGAGATTGTAGCTCAGCTCTCAGCCTGCGCTGCCATCGGGCACTCGGAGCATGATAGCGCCATGGGAGAGACCGGCTGTAGTTTTTCCTGCTGTTTCTTTCTGTCTGTGCTGCTGAACAGTGGCAGACTGTAATGTGATATACTTTGCGTTGCGAAGGGGTTGCTATTTGGGGGGGGCTGCCATAAGTCCTCAAACAACTATTGGGAGGCTCCCCTTCAGGCAAAAAATACAGCACTGTACTTGCAGTTACTGTGGTATCCAGTTGCAGTTAGGGTGGTGTCACTCTTTTAGGAGTCTGTTTTTGCTGGCAGTTATTTATTTTTGTGTGTGTGTCTCTATTTTTGTCTCACACAAACCTGTGATGTGTGCCCAGTTAGTGTCAAGTGTGCCTGTTTGCTAGATTATGTCGAATATTTCAAAGCTGCTTCTCCTGTCTCCCTGGTGTTTTGCAATAGAGGAGGACACAGCTCATAGCAAACAGCTCTCCAGAACCCTGAGGATGTAACTTCCATAGGAAAGTCATGCTAAAAGGACATCTGTGCCTATTTAATCCCAAAAGGATCTGTTGCTATTTAGCTTTAAGGTATGCCCAGGAGTGGGAGAACAGCTTTACAGTGATAAAAGTGCTTCTAAGTGCTCGAATGCATCTTGGCATCTTGTACAGAAGATGGATGTAAACACTTTGTGATGTAGGAGACACGTGTGTCACTTGAGGAATATGAATTGTGTGTAGTTAGGGAATGCTGGAGTACGGGCATCATTGCTCCCTGTCTGCCCACCATTACTGACCTGAAGAAATGTGGGATGCAGCCCTGGCTCCCTTCTTTATTTATAAAATCGAGCTACACCTGTACTGTGTGGGTGTTATTTTTGGAGTCGTTCGCGTAAAGAGTGTGGAGCTTGGACTGCCTTTGCTCCCTGCTGCATCCCCATGGAGGCAAACCCCATCCCTCCAGGGCTGGAGTAACATTTCAGTAAGGACCAGCTCTGACAACAGCTGTATTCAGCCTGTTCAGCTGTGATTCTCTGATGGTTGGCTTGAAGTGAAAAGATTTTTTTTCCCCAAAACAAAGCATGACTGCACCTCTTTCCAAACTTACTGTCTCCTAGTGGCTGTTGGTGGATTAATCTGTTGTCTTTCTGAAAAAGCATCAGTGACTTGTGTCTGTGTCCTAAAGGGGGGATGTGAAAATGGGTAAAATGAGGAGATAGGTCCTTGCATCGTCCTTCCAGGCAGCCCGGGAGCCAGGGGGGTGGATGGGGAGTACCCCTCTCCCGCTCCTCTCTGCCTGCAGCTTGTGACAGCCACGCGGAGAGCACAGCCAGGCTGCTGGGGACAGGCAGGGACCTGTTGCCCTGTGCTCACTGCGCCGAGGGTTGGACTGTGCCTTATCCCTCTGAGATGAAACTGGGCAGAAACAAGGAGACTCTCACATTTTAATGTCAGGAATTTCCTAGCGGTAATTTAGGGTGTATTAGAGAGATGGCTGAAAGAGTGCCCTGGAGCTCTTCCTTGGGTTGTGTAACACATTGATTTTTGTGCTGAGGTCTTGGCTCTTTGCTGTGGTGGGTGCAGGACTGAGCACACAGCATTAAATGTCACCGGTCTGTTTGGATGTCGGAGCCCTGTAAGAGGTTGAATGAGACATTACCCTTCTCTTCCTTCCCACCAGGGATGCTATTTGTCTTAACTTTTTGCTAGAATGAGTCCTGTAGTTAGTGCAGCCACATGAAAGCCCACTGCTGCCTTGTGTTCTTATTCATATTGGCATGTGGGCAGGTGCTTAACAAATTTCTTTCCCACCTTGTTTTCATCAGGAATGTTTGTATTAATGTAATTCCTTCATATTCTAGGTGTGAAAAATACCACAGGTTGCGTATCAGGCTCTTTTGACTAAGCTCCCTGGGCTGTGCACAGTGTGACAAACCCAGCAACAAGTCCGAACTTTGTCCCTGAGCTATGAGCAAGGGACATGCAGGGAAGGGTGAGGTGACAGGCACTTGCACTGCTGGTCAGCCCTGGAGGCTTCAGTTTGCTTTGACCCATATTTGGGGTTCATGTTTTGTGGGTCAGTGGCTATTTTCGGGTGAGTTGGACGCTGCTAGCAAGTCTCTCTTTTTTTACTCATTGGTACATTATTGTGGTGAAAGGAAAACCAGAAGCATTCTTCTCCCTGGGCTGCTAAGTTTGTTATTGTGGTGGTAAGGTTTTTTGGTCTGTCTTTTTTTTTTTTAAATAGAAAATGCTTGCTAGCCTCACAAAACCTGAGCTTGAGTCCCAGCATGGAGAAGCCACTAACACCTTCATGCTTCTACGTGGGGCTCTCGCCCGTGTCTTTTGAAGCTGGCAGGTGCAGAGGTTGTCACGCGGGCAGAGCTGCCTGGCCAGGGGAGGCTGAAATCCTCTCTGCCAGCATAAAGCCTTTACCTGCTTTAGCAGTCTAAGTAGGAGGAAAAAAAAAAAAACCAACCCCAAGAACAATCCAGCCTTTGTCGGTTACCTTCTCTTTAGCCTTTTTGTTTCTAGAATGTGTGTGTAGGAAACCCCTTCCAAGGTCTTACTGGCTGTTGTTTTACCCTGTCTTTGGTGCAGGGACTTCAGCCCCAGCCCAGCAAGCC
>VZTL01036286.1:74706-96687 GCA_013400535.1 Scopus umbretta
CTCTTCTGCAGCAGTACATCCCTTGGCCTCGTGCCGCAGGAACCGATGCTGCCTGTGCACGCTGGTGCAGAGGTGATGCGTGGGTGAACACCCCCTGTACCCCTGAGTGGGAGGGAGCAGCAGCAGGTACGTGAAACCGCCGTGGGTCGCATCAGGAAAGGCAGCCACGCTGCAAAATTCCCTTGTGGGGAGGAGAGGGGTTAGGTTTTTTTTTACATTGCATGCTCCTGGTAGAGACCAAGAAGCAGCAACTCTCCTGCTTATATTTTGCTCTTGGCAAAGGGCTTTATCTCTTGGCCTGGGAGACTGTATTTATCATTTTAAGGAGAACTGAATTCACTTGTTCCCTGGATTTTCATTTATCACTGTTCTTGGGGTTTTGTGTTTTTTATTGCAGTGTGCTCATCGTTATTTCTGAGCACTGCATGTGAGCAGCTTGGGAGGGCAGGTAGAGATTTAGAGCCCTACAACCTGCTCCAGCGAGTGGGTTCTTTCTAATGACCACAGGAGGCTGTGCCTGTCCTGTACAAATGGGCAAACCATCAATAAAGCCAATGAAAGAGTCTCTTAGATTTGCCATCCCCTGCAGTGAGAAATAGTAGAATAAATGGGGAAAAGGAGCATCGTGTGGAAAGTGTGTTGGTGCTTGGCCCTGAAAAGCCACAGTGCCTGGCGTGAGGGAGAGCGCTTGGGCTGCTGCTTTGCCAGATTTTTTTTTTTTACTGGCTCAGCCGGTGAGGCTTGCATGAAAGTCAGTTGATGCTCTGCAGAAGCCAGTTTTTTCATTGTGTCTTCAGTTCATGTGGCTATTTTAGGAAGGTGCCATGCAACCCGGAGAGCCTCTTGGGCCTCTAATTCCAGGCAGTGTGTTTCATCTCTAACTCTTTGCCAAACTTCAGTAGAGCCAACATTTCTATGGAAAGCATTATCAAAGTGGCATTTGTACCAGCTTGCGATTATGTGAGTTTTCTCCAGGCTGTCAGGGTGGGCTCCCCAGCCCTTGGGAAGGATGGGGGTGGCATTTGGAGTCACCCTGGTGAGGTGAGATGGGTCCTACAAGGTGGCTTGCCGTAGCGTGAAGGGTGAGAGATGTAGCCAGCCACTTCAGTGCATTGCTGGCTATTTAATGTTAAGGAGACACTGGCTTCTGTTAAGGTTAATAGCAAGATAACAAATGATTTGAGACAAAATCCTGGCCCTCTTAAAGTTAATGGCAAAATTGATTGGCTGCATTGGAGCCAGGACTTCAGCCAAAGGTTTCTTTACAACTTGAAGATTGGGAAGGAGAGGCAGTATGTCTGGAGACATGGTCTGCCCCCTGTAAAGCTGGTGGAAGCTCTGCTGGCACCTTCGAAGGGATCATGTCAAGTTTCTCTCATCTGTGTGAGTCAGGCTGAGGTGCCGCAGCAGGGCACCCACCAGCTGCCCAGGCTGGCACGTGCAGAGACTAGGAGGGGAAGCCTGATTTTTCAGACCCAGAGCCAACCTTTGTGTTTAGGAGGAGGTATCAGTGAGTCCAGGAGAATTCATCGAGGGGAGGGTGACCAGGCAGAAGAGGCATCACTTGGGGGCTCTTGCACTGTACCCTTTGCTGGCAAAGGAGGTGATGGAGAGGCACAGAGTGGGATGGGGGTGCATTGTCCTTCCCTAAATCTACATCCCTGTGAGGGTGGAGTGCTTCCAACCCCCCAATCCATCTGTGTGCCCCGAGTGCCTCCCACCATGGGACATGCTGTGAGTGGCACCTATACTGGGTCAGGGTGGGCCCGCGGGCAGCAAACAGGCTGACAAAGAAGTGCGCATCAAGGCATTTTTGGAGACCTGTGCAGATCCTTTAGGAAGTTTCCATAGAAATGCTGGTATAAAACCAAACTCCTGCTTGTTATTTTTCTGCTTATTCCTTAAAGCTTTGAGTGACTCCAAGTGCTGGAACATGATGAAGCTTTACTCTCCCAACAGACACACCAGGAAACTCTGAGGTCATTTCAAGCATTATAGCTTTTTCCTTCTTCCCCCCCAGCTGCATGCAGGCCCCTTCCTTCCAGAAGGACAGGCAAAGGCTTTTATTTTCCTGAGATGTGCCTAGTTAGGGCAGCTAACATGCAATACATTCTTGCATCTTATTTCATATTTTTATTAAGATGGGCACGTTTACAGGCCAGATGTAAGCTGGCCAGTTGTATCAAAGTCAGTGAAGCAATGCTGATCTAAGGCAGCTGAGGATCTGATCCTAAATGCTTTGAGGACTGAAGGCAAAAAACCCCACCTGAATGCCACAGAAAATCTGAGGTCAATGTAGGGGCTTCAGTATTAAGCTTTGAAATCTTACAGGCGTATGAGTTACAGAAGAGGGGGTGGGGTGGGGGGAGCCTTGCAGGACATTACCGGTGATGCTTTATAGCTGGCTAACTGCAGCTCAGGTAGGGATTTTGAGATGAAATCCTTTTTGAGTGCAAGGCTGGTTCTCCGAGCTCCTACACCTGCAAAGCAGTGCTGCTGCCTCTGAGTCACCGGTCAAAAGCGGGATGGCAGGATTTTGAGGTTCCCCCATGCCGCAGGCTTTGTGGAGGCTGGGTCGGTGTGGCAAAGGGACAGCATTTCCTAACCGTCCCCATGTGTCTTGTCAGTGAGTGGGAATATTGCTCTTCTGCTTTTTGCTATCCATGTGATTCTCTTCAGCGCTCTGACTGCTTGAGCCACTGTGCTGTGCCAGTTTCAGGAATAAATGATCCGGTATTTACAATCCCTGTTCTAATGATGCACCACAGCCCAATTTCTCGCTTTTATAACTGCAGGTTTAAGGCTTCGTGTGCTGGCCACTTATTTAGTGAAAATGGTTCCTCTTTCTCTCTCATCGCTGGATTCATCAGCGCAGTTTTTTTTCTTCCTGTAAAATACCTTCTGGAGCTTACTCACCTGCCAGTGAAGTTTAATTTCGGGTGGTTATCCTGCAAAGAGCTTATGGAAATAACATGCGGAGTTGTGTGCAGCTGGGACCGAATCCCTGGTGTCACCCTTGGGTGTTTCCCAGGCAGAGCCCCTGTGGGTGCTCATTAACACCTGTGCCTGAGCAAAAGAGTTCATCCTGAGAGGAAAGGAAGAGGGTTGCTATTTCCAAAATATTTCTTGTGGGTCATGGAGTTTGGGGTATTAATGATGTGAAGCCTAGGTGGATGGGGTGGGGGGGTTGGTTTTAAAGCTTACAGCAATGTGTATTGACGTGGCTGCAGGACCCTGGCGTAACCATCCTGTCCCTGGGCAGGTTGCAGTCATCCATCGGTGCAACACCGTCGTGCCAGAAGTGCGTGCACGTGGGCTGCTGAAGCCCAAATCAGGGCAAATCCCAAATGAGAGCATCTGGGATGCAAACACAGACCTCTGAGTATTTTGATGGTAGAAGCAGTTCCCAATTTTGTCTCAATTATGTGTAGCTTATGTATAATCCTGTCTTCTTTGGCCACAGAGTTGCTAGGGTTTGGGGTTTTTTTTTGGCTTTCCCTGGTAGTGGAGACTCCAGACCTTCTTAAAACAAAAAAGGCTTAAAAATAGAAGTCAGTGACAGATACAGCCAGCTATGCCAAGTGATGTCTCTGTAATTTGCCCAGTTCTGGGAGGTGAAATCTGGTCTGAGGGGAGTACAACGCATTTGGGTTTGCTTCTGACCCGAGCCCTCCATGATTTCCCATTCCCAAGCTATGCTTCAGGAGATACATTATGCTGTCAGCTTTTTTGGCTTAAGTTTTTTTTGAGGCTTCCTGTTTACACCCTGTCTAATTACTTTTTTGTTTTTCTTATTTTTTCCTAATTGGATGACACACATGGATATCTAAAAATATTGTGTGTAACAACCAGCTTCGAATAGGGAGGATGTTTCTGTTGAAGAGAAATAGCATAAATATCCTGCATGTGTGGTTTTTTTTTTTCCCCAAATAAACATTCAGGCTCAGGATATCACAGGGAATTGGTTTAAGTAGCCAAGAAATAGGTTTTTTTTTTCTGCCTTGTTTTTTTTTCTTTAAAGGACTGATATTTTGGAAAATCTGCCCCAATGACTTTAGGTGGAGAATTTGTCTTAATTTGTGTCACAAGTGAGATGGAGGGAAAAATATTTGTGGGTTTGGCTTTTTTTTATCCCCCCTGGCTATATGAAAACTTTCTTAACATGTTAACCTGCTTATATAGAATCAGAGTCTCCCCCTATGCTTTAATTTCCACACATGGAGATTCTGCGAATTGTGTGTTTCTTCTTCATTATCTGCCTTTTTTACTGAAGATCTGGGTAAGCCAGGTTCTTGCTGAAAGCCTGCTGTAAGCTAGAGGGGCTGCAATATTTTGATATGATTGCATTTCTGCATTGTGCGGTGTTTGTCTCCTTTTCACTCCTCTCCATTTCTGAGTTTTTATTGCCTTCTTGTGTGCAGAGCATATGAGTGTCTTTGGGAAACAATAAGAATCCAGCATTCCATATCTCAGTATGGTTTTGCCAAAAATGGGGCTCTGTGCTACGTCGTTCCGCTAACTTCCTATTGGGAATGAGATGAGATACAGGGATACTTCATGAATTTTATGCTGCTACTTCTTTTACTGTATAATAGCTTAAATACTAGCAAGCTTTTAAAAATAACTGCTAAAAAGACCAACTTGGGGGCACGTTGCAAAAAATATAACAAAATTGTTCATTTGTACAGACAATGCGAAATCAATGAAAATAAGCTGAAAACACAGATGTGTGTATATATATATATCTCAAGACTGCTCATGCCACCTCTTAGCTGAGCCAGACAGCTGTGCTCATCCCATGATGGATTGGTCCAACTACACAGAAAATCAATTATATTGTTCAGATTAACAAGATGAATTGAATTAAAGATGAAAATGTATCCTCTGAGAAGCTCAGCGCCCTGAGAGCTGGGGAGTCAAACACGGGTCCCTTCCCAGAGCCCAAGGAAACCAGGCCCGTGAGCGGATGTGCTGCGGGGAAATAAATCACGCTGGTGTCATTGGGGGAGTTGAAAACAAGTCCTTTTCTGCTTTGGCTCCAAGAGCTCAGGGCCGCCGGTCACTGAGCTGGAGGCACTCTTCCATGACCAAAATCCTTTATATATTCTATGATATTACGGTGGTGAAGTCCTCTTTTTTTGAAGCTTCCCAGCAATTCTTCAGGCGAGAGGAGAGGACCAGACCATTGATACCCGTGACCGTGCTGGAGCGTTTGGCGTTGCTGTGCCACAGTCATGTTGCACCACTGTGTCACCGCGCCGGGACAATACGGAGCCGGTGGAAGGTGGTTGGTACTCCAAAGCTTGTGAGGTGGTCTTACGGCTGCAATAGGCTCTGAAGCTTTTGGTTCTGCCCCCTGTACAAAAGAGGCTTGCGAAATGTGAGTACTGTCTTGTATATAGGAGGCCTGTCTGCACAGGGGGGCGGCTCCATGTGAGGAGAGAGTTGTTTCCTGGAGATGACCTCTCTGGTGGGCGACATTCCTGATGCAGGATGGGCTTGTGTTGCTCTGTGGTAGTAGCTGGGAGTGATTTGCTTCTGATTGTGTTTGTAAGGACAGAGTAAGCCAAGTGCTCTCTTGCCCCATCAGGAATGGGGTGGGGATACTTGGAGTGAGCTGTTGTGCAGCTGCAGAAACGAGGGTGCTGGTTGCTAAAGCCTTGGATCTGCAAGAGGAGGATAAAGGCTGGTGTTTGGACTGTCCTAGTTAATGCTGCTTTGTTTAGGGACCGGAGCCTGCAAATGCAAAGCTGGTAGTCACCCCGGCAGATTTGTGTTCCTGACCTGGGCTGTGGTGCCACGCAGTGAGTATCCATCCTCAGCCCAGGTGGAGAAGGCATCTTAGCAGGGATGTAGCCCTCGGGTGTGTGTGCATGGGCTGGTGGGCAGAGGGGTGCAAGCAGCAAATGGAAAGGGCTCCAGGGCTCCCCTCTTCCTTGAGCTACAGCCGGCGGCAGACATCTCATGGCCCTGGACATTGCTGTCCCACCACATGACAGAGCATTTTGGGGGTGACGCGAGCCCACTGCCACATAGAGCTCTGGGGATACAGGTGGGAGCTGACAGGTTTGGCACAGTAAGGGCATTTCATGGTGCATTATCGCCAAGCACCCTGGCATCTTCTGCAGCTTCTTGATTGAGCTTTCCAGTAGTCTGGGAAGGAGCTGTATGATTTCTTCTGAGATGAGATTCCTGGAGACTCAAGCACTAAATGTTATCTATATCTGTTTCAGTAAATCAGACTTTTAAGCTATATCCTTATGTTTTCTCATGAATAAAATTGGGGATATTCATATCTCGCCTATCTTCAGGGGTGTCATGAGATTTAATTAGTTTACTTTTAAGGTGCTTTGCAATTACCTTGGATAGCTGAATAGAAGCACGGATTATGGTTGGTATTTCTTTTATGTTTTAATCTTCCTGGCAACCTTCCTTTCTCCGCAGCACAAGGCTTTGTGGATGTGTTTGCTATAATAGAAACCTTTTTTACTCAACAATAGACAACAGAGGCAATTAAAACAGTCAGAAGTGATTAATGTGACTGCACTGGGTGAAAGCTGAAGCAACTAGCAATTAAATAATGGCAACCCTTGCGCTATCTCAGAGCAACAGATGGGAAATGATTTAAAAACACTATTGGATCAGACCCTTCACAACAGGGGCAGATTGGTAACAGTATGTCAGAGCCAGAAATGTGCACCACCTTGAAGGATGTGCTGATGAAATGATTAATTGATGGTAACATGTGACTTATGAGGACGTGATGGCAGACCTTCAGCTCTCAGGAACAAATGGACCCGTGATCAGATTGTAATGATTTAAGGGCTCCAGGCAGTGTGTTTGGTGAGCAGATAAATGGCAGGGAGAGTGCTAGAAGCAGGATGCTGCAGCTTTGCTTCCAAAACCTGAAGGATAAAGCACTGGAAGTGGTACCCTGCTGGGATCGGGGGCCTGGGGCTAGTGCAGCGCTGGGCTGATGCCCCCTCAGGGCGCCGTGCCGCGGGGTGAGGCTGTGGCTTGCACTGGTGCATCGCTGCCCTCTCTGTGATGGTGCAGTCTCTGCTCTGCACCCCTGGATGCACAAGAAGTCACTCTTCATCCGGCACTTCCCTCCAAATTCACCTTCACAGCAGTAGAGGTGAAAAGGAAGGGGTTTCTTTCAGCTGGACTTGCTCTGCACATGGTCCCTTTACCAGTATTTGCTGTTTTGATGAGCGATGTGATGGTACATGTTTAGTGCCAGAAGTTACCAGCGCTGGTGCCACAGATGCTGTTGCCCCATTTTCCCAGACACTAGGCAGTTGTGTCCACAGATGCTCATCTCTGACCTGTTTGCAGAGCTCCTCAGGAGGGGGCTCCCTCCTGGGTTTTGGTCAAAATGAGCTCAATTAGTTGAAACAATAAAGCTTTGTTAATTTAGCTTCTTACGACTGACTGGTGACAGAAGAGGCTGTGTCTCGGCAGCCCTCGCTGTGTGAACAGCCACGCGTTGAAACGGGCAGCGCTGGGGGAGGCAGGAGGTCTCTTTCCAGTTATACTGCAATTGGGTATAAATTGTATTTATTTTTAGGTCTTTATAAGGTTTGGCTGTGCAGCATCCCGGGACAGGAGGTGACGAGGGGCTGCTGGTGGCAGTAGAGCTCAGCCCTGCCCTTGTCCCCATCCCCATGGAGCCAGAGGGATGTGAAAGCAGAAACTGCTGTGTGTTACTGCTTAATCCCTCTGGAGTCCCTATCTAAGCAAACCACCCTCGGCCTCTGCTCAGAGCTCAGAATTTATAGTCTGCGAGAAGTTTATGCTGTCAGGAAAATGAGTTACTCTGAGGCTGGGAGAATAAATAGAAAAGCCAGGTTTCCTTCACCAGCTCTCGCCCGGAGAGTGGTGCGAAGCCAGTCCTCACCAAAGCCAGCGAGAGGTCCAGAATTAGAACAGATTTTAAATAATGTAAAAGCTTTCATGGGAATGTATTAGATTTCAAAGGGCAGATATTAAAAGGGCATAATGTGCAGCTATTTCTGAATTGCTCTTCCCTTAAAGAGAAAAAGACATGTTGTTTGCAAGAGATAAATGTGTCACGAAGTGGGAACCGAGGTGGTCCAGATATGTTAAAGGTTGCAAAGCTCATCCTGTTCAGAATCATGCAGTTCAAGCCCTCTCTTGATGTGTGCAGGCACCTATGTAAGAATCCTGTAGAGGCAATGACTTCTAATGCGTGTGAAGAGTTATACAAGGAAGAGCATTAATGTGCTGGTAGAGACCCCATCTAGACTAGAGACCGGGTCTTCTGTCAAGGGACCAAATTTAGGCTGACCCATCTGCAGGGAGGGTTGGATAGATGGAGACTTCATGGGTCCCTGGTCATCTCTGCTCCTCACTGGAGCAAAAGGCTGTTGCTGCCACTTGTAGCTATGGTACTAGCCAGGCTGGTTCGTCATCACATTAAATTCTCACAGCACTTATGTCACTTTTATCTGATCCTGAGTGCTGCTAAGCACCCTTAATTCCAGCTTGAAGGTGATAGGAGCTGAGAGTGCTGAGGCAGCTCCCCACACCGAGTCCTTGGAGAAGAATGCTCAGCTCCAGTATGGAGTCTATTCCCTTACCAGCACAGATTAAATGCTTAACTTTGTGCTGTCCTTGCCCCTGAGCCACACCAGGAAAGCCGTGGATCCTGCCCTTCCTTACGGTGCTGTGTTGCTGTCTTTGCAGATGACAGAGGGCCGGCACTGCCAGGTGCATCTCCTCGATGACAGGAACTTGGAGCTGCTGGTTCAGGTACAGACCCCTCTCTTTTGGGCACTGGTAGCCAGATTTCTCTGCTTCTTTTGTTTAGCAGTGCTGTTGGGGGCTGATGCGTAAGTAATGTTTGGAGAAGTTATCTCTCTTACTAGAGCGACTCATGGAAGTGGAATAGATGGGCATGCTTTCAGGCACATGCGTCCCTCCTCACACCTGAAGTAGCAGGAGGGCTTCCCTTGGACATCGGTGCAGAGTGGGCAAGATGCCTGCCATCAGTTCTCCCTCTGCTTTCATCAAAATTCTCAAAGTGTGTTAAACGCACCCCTTGTGGTGGTGTTATTTCATAATTTAGAAGGGAAGAAAAGTCTGTATTTTTGGGGATGTGTTTTATTCCTGTAACGGAACCCAAAGCACGTGATCCTCCAATACACAGTATTTTCTTAATTGAAAAATCCCTCCTGCTGGAAGTGCAGGCAAGCCTGGGTCGCCGCCTTTCTCCCTGAGAAAGAGGAAAGCAGCAGTCGGTCCACACACATCAGCTTGGTGTCGTGGGTTAAGTATGTAACTGCCTCTCCGTGCTCCGCAGAGACACCGTACACTGTATCCGACTGCCCTGAGTCTGATGGAGCCACCTCTGTATCGAGTTGTACAACAGGGGTTTAACTGGGCCGTGTGTACTTAAATGTCAGTATCTGCAGAGAAAATTTTCATTAGAGATGAGAAGCCTGGACTGAAATTAAATTATTTTTATTCTTTCAATAGCCCAAACTTTTGTCTCGGGAGTTATTGGATCTGGTGGCCTCACACTTCAACCTGAAAGAAAAGGAGTATTTTGGGATAACATTTATAGATGATACGTAAGTATGTTCATTTATTTTAAAAAGCTATGTGGTTATTGCAATGTGACACCTATCCCAAACACTGGGGCAGCTCGGCGTGACAGGAGAATGACTTTTTCTTCTGAAGAAGAAAGATTTTCCTACCTCGTGTCTGTGCTGCTTGGCTGACGAAAGCAGGAGGCACAAAACAGAAAATACTTGGAAGATATCTTCTGGGCACAAACCAGAGAATACTTGTAAAATACCTTCCTGACGCTGTCACTTTTCATGTTTTTCTCACAAGGTGAAAAAATGGATTCAGCAATAATTTCCCATGTGAACACCTTCAGCTTTCCCACTCTGCGCTTTTAGGAACAACAAAAAGGCTTTGCATTTATTTTCCAAATGAATTGCTCTTACTGTTTTGCACTTTAATTTTAAATATAGTGAGTCTTTTAAACCCAAGCCTCCCTAGCAGCAGTGAAATAATGAGGTTAGTCCTTCCCATAAACAACTTTCCTCTAGCTTCCCTGTTACTTTTAGGTATCCAAGCTATTCTGCAGGCTACCAAAGCAAGCTGCAAAAGCAGAACACGCTCGAAATGCACAACCCTCCCTTCCCGGCAGCTGGACTATTGCAAGCGTGTGGCGGTGTTGGGGCCAGTTTGTCATCGCCGCTGATGCGAGTGGGGCAGCTCAGGCAGCCCCTGCCCGTCCCCTGCCACCCCCTGCCTGCGGCTGCTGCCGGTGAGATGGACTGGGTGAGATGCTATGGCCAGGCTCCGGAGTGCCACATGGGAGACCTGCTTCTGTGGCGTTAACCCGGAGTTGGCTGGGTTAATTGAAATCTCAGGTGGTGTTCAGACTAATCTGTCAGCATTGCACTGAAATGCTTCCCCACGGCTGCTGGGTGCAGGACCGCAACCCCCAGGCAGGACTCTGCTCCCCAGGGCCACTGTCTCCAGAAGAGTTGCCTTCAGCTCCCCAAAAAACCTGGTCCAGAGCTGCTTAGGGTGGTGGGAAAATGGACTTGTGCACTAATACAGCCCCTAAATAAACTTCTTGTCTAATGGGAATAATATTAGTCCTTGCTGCTCTCCATTGCTGCTTTTTATGGTGTCCTGGATGGAAACCTTCACCTACAAATCGCGTCAGAGCCGTGTTTGGGGCCACCCTGCCAAGGCAGTTCCCATCTGCAGGTGCAGGACTGGCCCTGGGGAAAGGGCTGGTGTTTACGGAGCTGGTAGGAGCTGCTCACTCTGGGGCCCCGACCACAGCAGTGTGTTGTTTTTACCAGCCACTCTCATCTTGGGATCTACCTAGAATATATTTGCCATGTCCTTTTTCAAGTGTTGGAAAATACTTTCTTCCAGCTTTTCTATCAAGCCCTTGAGGATGCTGTTTGCACTGGGCTTATTTTTTCCCCCAGAAGAACTGCCATGAAATTCTTTGGGAGGTTTTTGCTTGCTGGCCCTTCCTCATGGTGAGCTTTAAAGTGCTGCCGGGGGATTACCTAAAAGCTGTTGGCTTCCCCAGAAACACCAGTGGGGCTCCAGAAGCTGCCTTGGGTGTACTGGGCTGGGTGCTTGGAAAGGAGCATGTGGCCTCTGGAGGGCACCCATGCCCCAGCCTTTCAGGGCAGCCGCAGGCTTGTGCGCTCCCCCTTGGCCCCAGGGTCCTGAGGGAGGTTATTGGGGTTGGGGGGCTGCTTGTTTTCTTTCTGGCTTCCTTCCCATTTCAATCGGAGAAGCCCCTGCAGAGCAAACTCTGTTTTAGACACCTACCTCATTTAATGAGTGTGCCTGCAGTAAACCCCTCTGCTCTGAAATGGGGGTTTATGTCATGCCGGGACCGGGGATGGTGCAGGACAGGAGGAATGGGGGATATGGCCGCAGAGCTGTGCGGTCCCCATGCAGCAGAAGAGCTCAGACCCACTTCTGCTGTAGGCAAACGTCTAGGCTCTGCTGCAGATCAGCTCCCCCTGCTAGACATGAGAAGTCAATGGAAGCATCCCCATCTATAGCAAAGGACTATGACTTTTGTGCTGCAGCTGGAAACACAACCGCAAAGGGCGTTCTCTAATGTCTAAAAGTGAATTACATCAAAATCTGGAAGTTAGGGGACAAAGGAGAGAACTGGATGAAATGTTGGCCTGCCTCAGAGCTGAATCTCGCACTTTTTAAAGTAACAAACACTTAGAGTAACCACGAGCACTGAAGAGACCCCGTTTCTGTATTTCCTGTCCCAGTTTTTAACCACCTCCCCAACCTGTTTCCGCAGAGGTCAGAGCGTCTGGCTGCAGCTGGATCACAGAGTCCTGGACCACGATTTGCCGAAGAAACCGGGCCCAGCAACTTTGTACTTCGCTGTTAGGTGAGTAATTGTTTCCACAAAGAATACATTACCACTTGGGTTTGTTGATCACCAGGGCTTTTTTTGTTTAAAGGAACTGATAATGGATTTGATAAAGGAAATAAATGTCAAAGCTATATATTATTTTTAAAGGAGACGAGGTCCTGGATACCTGCTGCTCTCTTTTGTATTTAACTACGAAATAAAGTAGTTTGGAACCTGCTACTCTTTAAACCGTTACTAGGACATTGTTCCTAGGGTTTTTTTGTGTTTAAAATTGCGTATTTTAAATAGTTCTTTGCCTGACTTGTCTTTAATAGTGCTAAATTTTAATACGGTTTGTTGAAACAATCGTACTGCCTTTTTCTTCTCTTATGTTTACTTAAGGGTTGTCTGTACTTGAAAGGGATTGCTGATGGCTTCTTTGCTCAGACAGCTTAAGCCAGTCCCCAGGAGAGAATAAAATCCCTGGCAAAGCGATGATTTTGGCCAATGTAATTGCATTACTTTAGGGCTTTTGCTGGCAGAGCTCCGCTGGTTAAAGGCCTGAAAAAACCCATGTCCTACGAGACGGAGCTGTGCTGGCAGAAAAGACCAAGCATCGTATTCTTAATATTGTTGGAGTTTTTGTTTTCCTTGCTGTCTATGAGGAAAATGAGAGCAGACTGACCTCATTTGCTTTTCATATCTTGGTAAATTTATGCCTTGTGTGCTTAATTATTTGAAGCACTTCCAAGGCAGAGCCTCTTGTGTAGTTGGGTAGGTTGGCACCATCACCTCGCCATATCTTCCGCACCCTGGTCGCTGAGGGAATGGTTCAAACAAGTGGGGCTCTGTTTTTCCTGAATGTGTGCTTATTTGTGATGGAGTTCAGAGTTTCTCTTCCCTTCCCCACTTTTAACAGGGGAGGGGAAAAAAAATCATTTTTAAAAGGGATGATGGGCTTTTCAACATATTCGGTGTGTTTGACAAGGATCTGGGAGGCTACAATCTATGACTGCCTAAGAAAGCTGCGAAGGTAATCCTATGACTTGAGCATTCCTTTGGTTGGGATGAATGCTGTGGATATGTTCATTTTGGCCCTCTGTGTTGCAAGATGGTCCCCTACAGGGCAGGGTGTGCAGAGACCTGGGCAAGAGTTAATGTGCAAAGAGTGGGCTTGGAAAGATCAACTTCTAGAAGTTAATTTTAAGCCTGACTGGTCCAGGGTCATGAGATCCAAAACAAGCAATTAGGAGCTGAGGAGGTGGGCAGCGAGTGAGAAGCAGGGCAGGAGGAGGAAGATACAGAAATAACAAGCAAACTGTCCAATCCATAGGAAATGGATATTCCAGCAGAAAAGCCACTTCAAAATCTGCAGCTCTTTCTTACAACTTTTTGGATAAGTAAATGACTCGAGGCCTTTACTCCATGGCACATGCCTTGGGTGGCTAGTTCAGACGCTTATCTCATGTGAACACATTTGCCTTGTCATAGCCTATTCCTTAATTAAACTCCCACGAGAGCAGCTGGAATACACAGTTGCAGCTGTGTGTGCCTGTGGCTGGATCAGAAAAGCTTAGTTGGGCGTGGGGCAAGCGGCACGGAGCGGCTGGGCAGAGAGCCCCAGCGCTTGGCTCTCGTTCCCCGGGGCCGGACAGTCTCCGGCGGTGCACGACGTGACATCGGTGGATGCTGTTGCAGCTGCAGGGTGTCCCTCGGGCTGGGCGAGCCTTCCTGCGTGGGCCATGCCTTCTGCGTGTTTGACACGGGTTCAACCGTGACTGGAATAAATACTGCTTCAGTGGCACTTTCGTTTGCGATGCAAGTATAACGAGGCAGGGCACTGAGCTGCTGTTCTCATAACAAGTGGCAAATGTGCAACCGCATCAGTTCTCGGGATCTTTCGGCACTGCACTGGCCGGTTTCCAGCAGCAGTACTGGAAATGGGGGGGGGGATCCCCAGATACCTGGTTATGATCCCTCTTTTCGTAGCTGAGCTTTCGCTGTTCAGTAATGAAACGCGTGACAGTCCTTTCAGATTTTAATTATTTTTCTTCAGCCGGCATGAACTCAGTCCAGTCACCTAAGTTTTCATATGGTATGTGCAGCTGGTGAAGGACCTTATAATGCAGATTTAGGACTTATAAAAATGTCATTCCAGTTTCAAGGATGCTGACAGCATCGGAAAGAAAAGCAGAACGTATTCTTTATGGTGTTCTTCAAACATGCCTGTCACCCTCTGAACATCCTTATCTCTTTTGTCCAGTGTTCCCCATCTGTACTGTGGTGATAAGAGTGTACAGCTTGTACCACGGAAGAAACGGAGCATGCAAAGCTGGCTGGGGCAGGGGGCAATGCTTCCCTGGTGCGCTCTCCCTAAATCCGTAGATCCTACAGTCTCCTGCTCTGTACCAGCAGTGACTGGGAGCTACCTCTCTTCAGAGCCAGGGATACTACCCTGCTTCTGAGGTGGTCAGCCATGTCTGACTCTTAGTTGAGCGACATTGCAAGTGCAGAGAGGTCATTAGTTGAGGAAAATAGCCTTTTTGGTGCAGCAGAGAGAGGAAGGCTTTAGGCTGAGGAAGGTCCATGCCATGAAGGGCTGGTCTGGCAGCAGGTTGGGAAAGGACAAGGAGTCAAGCTCCTGCCCTCTGATGCTCTGCATTTCTGGAGAGAAACACTCAAGTGTATTTAAAGTGATGCTTAGCAAAGCTGTTGAAAAAAAAAAATTATATCGGGTGTGATCGAGAAGGTGGAAATACCTGTGGCTTCTACAGTTCTCAGTGAAAGGTGAGTCATGGAAATGTAAAATAGCCTTTCAAATGTCTGGGGCAGGCTGCTGGGTTTGGGTCTGCCCCTTGGACAGGCTGCATGCCTGTAAAATGGGTAAATTATCTCCTTAACCTACAGAGGCGTTCTGGGGAGTGCTTTAAAATTAATTTTACGGAACATCCTGTAGGAATGTGAAATATTAAAACAATTACTATTTAATGTATTGGTTGTCTCAAGTCACAGCATAAATACTGCATGTGTTCCTAACAAGTGCAGCAGGTGCTAGCTTTACTGCTTCCTACTGTGTGCTCTGTGCTGCTGCTGTGGACCTCTTCCAATGTCTTGTTAATCATCTGCACAGTGAGACCAGTGGCCAGAGCTTGAGGCTGTGAGGAGCCTTAGGATTGCCATGATGGATGTGGGAGGGGTTGACTTGGTTCTGATAAACACTATGGGCTGTGTGCCCTGTGTCGGCCATCCAACCCTCCTGCTATCAAAGGCCAGACACTGAGAAGCCCTGGTGTGGTCTGCGCTGCTGAGGCAGTCGTGGTGGTGGCCCAAGTCTTTGGCTGGGAAAAGTGTACCTTCTGTCTAGCATTGGATGGGAGAGTCTGGACCAAATGCATTCATCCTCTGTGAGGAGCTGAAGCACAGGTATCCTGCTTTCAGATCCAGCTAAGGAAGGACTGACAGGATCACGTTCACACAAATTTGTCTTTCTTTAAACTGACTCGGCAGTTCCATGCTCCTCCAATTATAGATGTGTTTTCTCTGCACCATTTAATGCATCTCAGCACTGTTTGTTTTGATGCCCCGAGTGAGTCAGAGGCGCACGGACAGGTTGCCTGTGATTTTGCGGAGTGCCAGCGGCATACGTGACGCTTGGTGTAGCTCTATAAGAAACCGGGACCCATCTGCTAACCGTGGCTGGGCCAGCGTAACCAGTAATGGGACTGCTTTTGTTGGTGTCTGCCTCTGATGCACCCATGGCCTTGGGAAGAGGAAGCCGGAGCCAGGGAGGGAGGCAGCGAGTGCTGTGCAGAGTGGTGCTTGTGAGGTTGAGCATGTAAACCCCTGGTTTTGGGGCTCGCATTGTCATTACGCTAGATGTGCCCGATGGGATGGAGCTGACCAAAGTGTTCCGTGTGGTTTTTGCTTGTCCCTGTTTGCTTGGAGCAAAGTTAATGGCTCTCAGCCCATGACTGCTCGCTCCTTCTGGAGGAAAGCTGGTCCTGCGGGGCAGCCAGCCCCTCTCCTCCACAGCACCAGGCCGGCTTCCCGACTTGCACCATGTCGTTTGGAGTTACTTTTTCCACTTCTGTGTTTATCTGCATAGGAGGGATGGGCTTTGCTGCTTTAACATTCGGCAGGGTTTTCAAATGAGATGAAAAATCACCAGATACCTATGATCTATTGAACAAGGAGTTTGTTGTTCCCTGTTTGCTGTTGGCCTGTGATTTTCTGCTTGCTCCCTCCTAATAGGCAGGAAATTAAGTGCAGTAGCTCATAGTTCCTCTGTGCTATTTTATTATTAGAGAACAAAACATTGAGGAAATAAAATTATATGGGAGGAAGATGAAACCTATTCAAGAAAGTAACTTTTTTTTTTTGATTTTCAGATTCTACATTGAAAGCATTTCCTTTCTCAAGGACAAAACTACAGTCGAGCTGTTCTTTCTGAATGCCAAGTCCTGTGTGCACCAGGTAAGCCCGTTTTCCTTTGGAGCTCCTTGTTGTGCATCTCCCATTTATTGCTCCTCTGCCACCTTATATGGTCCTGCAAACTTGCCAGGAGCTGTGTCTAATTTCTAGATCTTATTGAAGTATTAAAATCTCAGCGTGCTTTCTCTCCTCCTTCACTTAAATGCTGATGCTCCCAGCAAATGGATAAGGATGATGATGGTTTCCTTGTCCTGTTTTCGCAGCCCCGCTGTGTGCTCACCGCACTAGAATAAGTCTTAAATACTCAGAAGCTTTTAAGTTGTTTGAAATCTGGGTTGTAACTTCGCAGGTAGGCTCTCAGTGGTGTGTCCTTCTGTGCACTGCATAATAGTTGCTCAAGGCAAGCATCTCTTTACTCCTCTCAAGTCAAACTAGTCTCAAGAACAAAAGCTGTGTGAGGAAAGTCCGAGGCTTGTGAAGTTCACAAGTTCTTGTGAACTTGTTTCCTAGAGAGGAAGTGGAGAAGGTTTTCTGTTGTGTCCAGTTTCTGTGGGCAGTGGAGGGACGAGGAACATGAGGAACATCGCTTCCTCCCGAGAGAGAAGGATCTCTGCGGGCAGTGCCGAGTGGACTCAGCACGTAAGGAAAGCGGAGAGCCCCTGCTCCGCCTGCAGCGCTTTCTGTGCTGGGCGGCTTCGCAGCCTGGTTTCAGCAGAAGCCAGTTGATTTAATTTCAAGATATGTTTGGTCCAGTGGCTTTTAACCTTCAAATTAAGTCTTTTAAAAATATTTTCTCCTACTTGGTAAACTTATGGTCAGTCTCTAGGTTTCAAGTAGTGCACGAAGCGCACACCAGACCAGTTCTCATATTTAAGCCCATGAGATGTGGACAAGAAGATGCACAAGGGCACCTTGGATGCACTCACACAGCGTGTATGCTCCTGCGGTGCTGCCAGGCTCTGTTGTGCTGCAGGGAAGGAGGCGCAGGATGCGGGACGGGCCGTGTGGGCTCCTGAATACGAGCAGATCCTCAGCTCAGTGAAGCTAGCGGCTGATGCTCGCTGATGACAGCGAGGAATGTACCCTGGCATTTCTCAGTTGTTAATCCATCTTGGGGAGGTTAGACCTGCCTTATCTTAGCTTTTCTCTTTTTTCTTTTTCCCCTTTCCTTTCCTTGCTACATGAGTGAGGAAACCGCAGTGTCTTAAAAAGCAGCAACCTCCACCCAGCCCATGTGCTCTAGGGTGCTCACTGCACTAGAATAAGTCTTAAATACTCAAAAGCTTTTAAGTTGTTTGAAATCTGGGTTGTAACTTTGCAGGTAGGCTCTGTCTCAGTGGTGTATCCTTCTGTGCACTGCGTAAGTTGTTCAAGGCAAGCATCTCTTTACTGCTCTCAATGCACGAGATGTGCTGGAGGATACCCTACCCGGGGCCATATCCTAACCTGGATCTTTGTTTGCATGAAGCTTCTGCTCTGTGTGGGCCAGGAATGTGGCTCGGAGGATAAATGCTGCAATACTGGGGTGTGAGAAGACGTGTGTGGATAAGATTGCTTAAAAGCCAGTTGTGCTTTTTGCTTTCATAAAGCTGTTTCCAAAGTTTTCACAGTAGCTTGTTCCCCACAGGGGACACAGTGGGTGGAAGAGCCCAAACCCAGGGCGGTGCAGAGGCCTGATGCTTGAAGGGGTTTGTGTTTGTCTTTTTGACATTCCTGAGCGCTGGCATGTGTTGACAGCACAGTAGCATGCAGGCACCCGTGCTTCCATGGTTTGTGTGCTTTAAAGGAAAACAATGCTTTCCTAAGCAGAGGGTGAGAGGGTGATGTTGCCCTGCGTGTGAGATGGTGCGTGTCGGGGCTCCTGCCTGCGTGTAGGACGCACCACGAGAGCCAGCCGAAGGCTTGGCCAAATACAGCCAGTGTGTTGGCGAAGCTTCGTGCCAGTCCCTCCTCTGGAGGAGATTTTATCCATGGCTTATGAGATTCAGAGGCTGCATCATAAATGTATTTATAGTATTCTTTGAGAGATCTGTGGGCAATCCTGCATGTGAAATCCTATAAGTGGCTCTGTCTAACCATAGAGAATGGTATCTCCCTAACAAAGCCCAACATCTCCGGGTCTAGGCTGGAGCTGCTAAGCAATGTGTGTTGGCCATCTTGCCCCCGATGACTCCAGAGAGGCTTTGTTCCCAGCTGAATAAAAATTCAGAATAAATAATAGTGTATTAAATAAATTAGTAATTATATAAAATACTACAAAATACAATAAACTTAAAAAAAGGGGGGGGGAAACTCCTGCATAAAATTTCTGAAAACAGAGAAGGCTAGCTCGGTGCTCTGTAGTGCACAGCCATGCTGCTCTTTCTCACCTTTCAACCCCACATTCCTTCCTGCAAACCTCGCTGCTCATTTCCGCAAATCTGGTACCACTCTCCCCTGCCAAGGGTTGGAGGAATCTGGGGCTTGTGCGTTTTGCAGTTTCTGAAGACATTTTGGCAGGGGAGAGACAAGATAGACAATAAAATCTCTGTTGCCAAAAATGTATTTCTTTCGACTTGCCACCCACTCCCCCACCTCCGTGCTCTTCTGTAAAGTCAAAGCGCCTTTGTGCCTCTGGGACCTTTGCTGCCGCACCCCAGGCTTGTGCATCCCCTGCGACCTGTGGTGTTCTCCACGCAGTCCCCCTCTGCCTTGCCCTCAGCCCCTGCCAGCAGCTGGGGAGCCGGGGGGGGGGGTCCCCTTTGCCCAAAGCACAAGAGGGCTGAGACCTTATTTTTTTTCACGCTTTTGCAAATCATGTTTTAGCGGCCTTACGGCTCCGCGCCCAGAGCGAAGAATCGCTGTGCACTGAGTGTGAGGCATCCGTGGCTGCTCCTTTTCACTGCACCCCCATCTCCACCCACCACTGCACCGGCGTCTCCCTCCTGCACAGTGTAATGTAACGCTGCTTTACACACCCGGAGAATAAACGTCCTCTGCTGGATTTGCCACCACGAGCCATTCAGCGTTTGCTGGCCTTACCCTCCCCATGTCTCCTTGCACGTGAACAGAATGAAACGTTTGCTATTCCGCTTGTAAAAGCGCCCGGTGTTCCCTCACCTCTGGTGTGTACATAAACCTTGGCCTCCAGCCGATAAAACAAAGGCTGCCAGTGCTCTCGCCCTACCCTCCTTTCATGTCGAGCTGCCCGCTTTTATTCCCCTGGTCTGATGCTGCAGACCCCAGGCCCTCTTGGTCCTGTGTGGTCCAGCCAGCTGCCTGGCCCCTGCTCTCCAGCATCCGTGCTGTTTGGGTTGGAGCTTGGAGAAGCCATACCTGCTGCCAGGAACAGTTTGGGCCACTGAGCAGGAGGTGGGAGCTGGTAAAACTTAGATCTCCAGGTCTATGGAAGGGCCTCCCAGAGACTTAATTATAAGCTCGTTTATCTATGTGTGTTTTGGGAGAATGCAGTGGCTGGAAGGATGCTTTGTGTATGTCTGGGCTCTTTTCCTACCTGCCTTTCTTCAGGGCTTTGAGAACTGCTGTCTGAAAACTTTCAGTGGTGACAACTCCAGTTTAAAAGCTTTCTCTCCTGTCATTGATTGTAAGAAGCTGGATTTAGATTTATAGTGATCTCTGAAATCTACTGTACAGCTGGAATTTAAAATAGTGAAAGCCTAGCACTGAGTTCCAGGTGGAATGGGTATCTCGGCATTGCATTTGCGTAGGGATTGGGGAGCTTTGTAACATGTTCACTGTGCTATTGCACAGCCCATGACCATAGCTGGGATACTTTTAAGGAGCTGGGTCGGAACTGGTCATGCACATGTTGGTGATAAATTTGGAAAGATAAATTAGTCTTTTCTGCTTTCAAAACAGCCAAGTTTGAAAAAATAACACCCTACTTGGCTAGCGAAGCACTGTCAAGTTTATTATGCATTAGAGCTAACCTCCATATAGCTCTGCAGCCATACAGTTGACTCTTTGCCAGTCCTTAAAATATGTTCTGTAACCTAAGATCTTGGTCAAGTTGGCTGTGTTCCCCTTTTCCTCTTTATATTTGGGTGTCGGGGGGGGTATTTATTTAATTTCCCAATTTTTTTTCCAAGGACTTGAAAAAAAAGAAAAAAAAAAAAGGTAAAGGAAATGGAAGTTTTCAGAGGAGTCTGTAACCGTGATAGCTTTGTGAACAGTAATGCTTGTGAGCACTTGGCAGCCTGAAGACCTGTGCTTACCAAGAAGAGCTGTTAAAACAGACCCCTGGTGTGAGCATAAAGTCTTCTGGCTGGCTTCCAGCTCGTGGAGAGCAAAGTGGTCATATATCAGAGAGCTCTCGAAAGTTTTATAACAGATATTTCCTAATTCTCCCCCATCTCTAGGGAGAGGAGAGCGTTCCCATACAGGCTCGTAACACAGAGTAGTCTGGTCCTAGCCAAGGCTATTAAAATATGCTCTGTCTGTTGCCTGTATTTGCTGTTCTGCTCCCGAAGATGGCACGCGTAAAGCCCAGGATGAGGATCAGCAGGACCCGTTGACCTTCTGCGCTTCAGGGCTGTTATCTTCCACGGCCCAAACCCCCCAGCAGCATGTCAGCAGATGAGGAGGAGGGCAGAGTATGGTTATACCTGTGAACAAAAGGTGACAGGAGGAGGAGGCAGGGCCCCTATGCTGATGTAAGCTGGCAGATCAATATGGGGTCCCCCTAGTTGTTACCCCATGAGACCTCACGTGGGGCTGCACTGGTGGCTTGAGGGGAGGGAGTTGGCCATGGTGTGGGTATAGTCAAGGGACTCTATACAGCATGTCTGAAATAGGTGGCCTTAGACCAACCTCAACCAGCTGTAAAGGGTGACGGTGCCCCAGGGACCTGTTGAGGCTCTTGCCAGGGGAGGTGTAGGTTGTGTCTCTGCTGTGCTGGCCCATTGCATATGAAGGCTTAGTTGGTTTGCAGCCAAAGTTTCATAGCTTGCATCTCTTGACGTAGTCACCTCCTCCTGGGTCTAACTACCAGCGTTAATTGTGATGGAGAGTTTTGCGCTTTTGATCTCCTGGCCACAGGGTAAAGATGCTGTGACAGCTCAGCCAGTTCTGTTATTGGTGTTGGGGTATCTCACCGTGGTGCTGTGGTAGGGAAGCAAAAGGCTGTGATTATACATTAAGTCTAATGACACTTGCTATATACCCTGGCTTGGAAACAGGGAAGTCTTTATGTCCTTCCCCATTCTCTCCTTTTACTTTTATATTAATGCAAAAAAAGCACCACTAAATGTGCTCCTAGTTGCACTGAACAGTGTAGACAAGTCTCAGAGTAGCTGCTGCTGTCCCTGGAGTTTCATCTAAGTGTTGGCTGAAGCACAAGACACAAGCGAGGGTGATGGATGAGATGGCAGATGAGCGGCTGGCAGAGATGGCAAAAATAAAGGGTGTAACGGAGAAACCTGAAGCTTTTGCTCACCATGAGGTACTACCAGCTTTTTTTTTTTGGCTAGGGTTGGCCTAAGCCACTGCAGTGGGAAGCAGCAGGTCCTGCCAGGAGAGAGCTGTGGTGGCTGCTGCACATGCACTGAGCTGTGTTCGGTCTCAGGTCGTGCTCTCCTGTGGGTAGGAAGGGCTGTGGGGCTTAGTGGATGAAATGAAAGATGTCATGGGCCATCGAAATGCTGTGCAGCAGCTGTGAG
>VZTL01036287.1:0-22008 GCA_013400535.1 Scopus umbretta
AGCTGGACATGAGCCATCAATGTACATTCACATCCCAGAAAGCCAACTATATTCTGGGTTGCATAAAGAGAAGCGTGGCCAGCAGGTCAAGGGAGGTGATCCTGCCCCTCTGCTCTGGTGAGACCCCACCTGGAGTACTGCATCCAGCTCTGGAGGCCTCAGTACAAGAAAGATATGGACCTGTTGGAGCATGTCTAGAGGAGGGCCACAAAAATGATCAGAGGGATGGACCACCTCTCCTATGAGGAAAGGCTGAGAGAGTTGGGGTTGTTCAGCCTGGAGAAGAGAAGGCTCTGGGGAGACCTTATTGTGGCCATTCAATACCTAAAGGGGGCTTTAAAGGAAAAGAAGATGGGAACAGACTTTTTAGTAGGGCCTGTAGCGATAGGACAAGGAGTAATGGTTTTGAACTAGAATAGGGTAGATTCAGACTAGACATAAGGAAGAGATTTTTTACAATGAGAGTGGTGAAACACTGGAACAAGTTGCCCAGAGAGGTTTTAGATGCCCCATCCCTGGAAACATTCAAGGTTAAGTTGGATGGGATCTGAGCAACTTGATCAAGTTGAAGATGTCCCTGCTTATTGCAGGGGTTTTGGACTAGATGACCTTTAAAGGTCCTTTCCAACCCAAACCATTCTGATTCCATGGCTCTCTATTCTGATGAGCATTGCATTGGGCTGAATTCATTCTGGGAATAAATGCTCAAAGACAAAGGGAGAACAAGAACAGAGGCATTTGCATTCCAACTCTGCTTCACATCAGACAGAAAGAGCAGTCCTGTGTCACCTGAGACATTGCCATGCTTATTGCTGACTCAGCCAGACATCCCTGACTGAATTCCCACTCACCCATTGCCTGCCCAAAGCCATCCATCCAATGTTATTGCCTCTTAGCATGTCCTTCCTTTGGGCTATGCTCCCATCATCCAAGCAGTTGTTCCTGTGTACAGCCTTAAGCAGAGTTCGAGTTCCTGACTCCTTTACCAGTCCATATTGATGGCCTGTGTGACATCTGGGTTTTGAACATCTCTTTTTCCACAGACCATTATCAGATGGCACCTCAGGACCAGAATCTCACTGAGCAGAGCAAAACTGGGACCAGACAACCAGAGGAATTTATCTCCCACAGGAGAGGGGAAATGGGGATGTTTTGGGGGCTGAATGCATGTAGAAGACAGAAGTGGTCCTCTTCATTACTTAAACCAGCTTTTCTCTCCTAGGTATCACGACTGTGCTAACAATGACCACCCTGAGTACCATCTCCCGCAAGCACCTTCCCCGTGTTTCCTATATCACAGCCATGGACCTTTTTGTCTCTGTGTGCTTCATCTTCGTCTTTGCAGCTCTCATGGAGTATGCTACACTCAACTACCTGGTGGGAAACAAGAAACCACTTGAGCACAACAACAGGAAAGCCAGGCTGGTAGGTCAAAGGGGCCAGCAGAGGTGGATGCTGTTAGAACCCCAAGCTATTCAGAAATATATCTCCTGACCCTGCATTGGACACTGCTGACATGGTTTAGTGCCTGACCTATACTGTGTTCATATGGTGCTCAGACAACTCTGTGTTCTGGGACTGAGCACCTGAAAGGTGAGACACAACCAGAAAAAACAGCTGAGGCTCCCCTAATAGGAGGTCCCTGTCAGAGCCAGGCACCCTGTGCTCTTTTCAAAATTGCTGGAGAGCTTGTCAGTACAGTTTAGGATGACTCACATGACCAAAAGTAAATATCCACTTTAAGACAGGGTGATCCACATCCAGGTTCTTCCACTTGTATCGGTTTGATCTTTGTGGATTACAGAGGTATCTTAGGTCACACAGATGCAGAAACCTACTTTCTTTTGTGGTGTGTCCATCAGAAGACCTCCTGAGTGTGAGGATAGTGAACCCAGAGTGGTGATCATCCTCCTGAGATCTGCCCAAGCTCATGGCAGGTACTTCTTACACATCAGCTGACACAGGCCTCTGAATAGAGAGAGAAGTGAAAACAAAAAAGATAGATGTCTTCCGTGCCAGCCTCATTTCCCAGCACAGGTGGAGAGAGCTCTTCCATGAGGCTGATGATATGACTCTTCTCCTGGGCCAAGAGGTTATGAGTCACACAGCGTTTCCCCAGCTTTTTTCCAGCAACTGACAGCAACCAGAAGACACATCTGGACTGCATGCTGTGTCTTCATGGACAGCTGAGCTCAGGGGTTTGAGGAAAGAGGCTGGCACAGCTGAAACCAAACAGGTCCTGTTTCTGCACTGTTAGTGGCAAAGGTGGGGAATCAGAGCAATTATATCTTTGCTGACTAAGGCTGTGTCCTAGGTTGCCACGAGGAAACTGTGGTCATGCAGGGAGCTTCCAGTCCTCACAGTATGCCAAGGTGGTGATTTACAACCAGGTGCAGAGACGGGGGATGATCAGTCACCCCTCTCCATTGAACTGCACCTATGCTATGAACTGATGTGTTGCCAGCTGGGTGAGTTTTGTTGTCTAGAACATGTTTTCTTGCCTTTTCCTTCCCTTTAATCCACCTACCCTTCCTCATTACAGCCACCTGCAGGTGCACAGGTGATGCCTTCCTTTACCACCATCAACATCAACAACATCATGCACTGGCCCCCAGAGATAGAAGAGGACGAAGATGAAGACCCTGGTTCCCCGTGCCTGGAAGGAAAGGAATGTGAGAGGTTCTTCTGCTGCATTGAGGACTGTCAGACAGGAATGTGGCGGGAGGGGAGGGTCCGCATTCACATCTCCCGCCTGGACTCCTACTCTCGCGTCTTCTTTCCCACTGCCTTCCTGCTCTTCAATATTGTCTACTGGATTGCCTATCTCTATCTCTAGCCATTCTTTGTCCTCAGCTGGAATGGACTGGAGACCAGCAAGATGGGCTTCTCAAGGAGCATAGATAACAGCATCTCTTCTGTTGTAGTCAATTATCGGTCTGAGCAATCCAACCTGGTGATTCTTTCTTCCTGCTCTCTCATCTCTTCTGAGAAGAACCAGACAGCTTTTTTTTAGCCTTCTATCTTTTTAGAGAATCTACCCTTCTCAAACAACTCCCTCTCCAGCACCACCAGCATTTTGCTCCTTGTAAGATTGCCCCAAAACTTCGTATTCCCATCTCAAACATTAGGGATTTTGTCAAAAACAAAAACCTCAATGTGTTTCATTTCTCCATCCAATCCTACTCCAAAGTTCCATGGGAAGTGATGGCAAATTGAGTTTTCTGCATAGTTGTTAAGACTACAAAGGAAATAACAACTTCTGCACCAATTCCACCAGAACAGACTTTGTGGAATGCTAGAAGCTTGGAATGGTCAGAAGGAAAGAAGTGTGAAAGAGGGCAGCAGTACAGCTTTCCCACAGTAGCTGGGCTTGGCTAAAATGTTTTGAACCTGCCCACAAAGCTGACAGTGGCACTGATAAGGATGGAGCAGCTGCAAGCCTCCACCAGCTCCCCATAGAATATCTGTGGAGCATTCCTCATGGATCACTCCACTTGTTGTACCAAGACATCCACCCACTAAGGCATTGCTGATTCTCATCAGATGGTGGTAAAAAGCACTTCACAAGTTCGAAGGGCCCATCTGTCTTACTGGAGCAGACTCTTCAGGGCCCACAGTGACATTCTGCTTTGTGATCAGGACTTTGAGCAGGCTATGCAGCTTACATTGGGCATAGCCAAACAAGGAAGAAAGTCCTTATGCTACAAAGACCAGAAGCAGTCTCATGAGCCAGTTGTGAGGTAGCTTTCTTTGGCCTGTCTCATGTGAGCATCATAGCAGGGCCCTGCTCTCCTTCACGACACTTGTTGAAACCATCAGATCTGTGCTTGGTAGTAGGTGCTGACCTGAGAGAGGGGTACTAGAAAAGGGAACACAATCAGCTACCAGTGGTGGGGACAGGACATTCCTGCAACTCAAATGTGTTTCCTTACTTATTTTTTTAAATAATTACATAAGAAAACAGACTTCACTAAAACTGTATGGCTCCTCCCAGCTGCCTCCAATGCTTGGCCCTTTTCTTCCCAGAATCAGGAAATGGAATGAGTCATCCTTGGTAGATTTCAGAAAGGTCAGTCATAGTGAGATGGTTCCTTATGGTCCATCTTAAAGGGCTAGAGAAATGCATAACACAGTTTCAACTGGGAAGAAACTGCTTAATGTAGAAGATGAAACTCAGGCCCAAGGTCCATAAGGTGTAAATCAGCTGCCTCCCCATTTATACCAACTGCTGATGTGGCCCACAGCATGACTCTGAAAAGCAATGCACCATTAATAGTTACTTACTGTGCAAATTACAAACAAAAAAAAAGTCTTTTTAAAAACAACATGTTTGAGAAACAATTAGTATTTAAAAGGCTTGTCACAAGAAGAAAACTGGCATGGCTGGAGAGAAAAAGTTAGGAATGGGTGGGTCACAGGACAGCTAACAAGGGCAGGAGGTTTTACATATTCTTAGAGAGCAATTTGATCTGGTTTAAAGATGGATTTCGACACTGTTAAATCTGATCTGAATAATGAAGTGTCATGTTTAATTCATTCATAAATACAGCCTTACCTTGGTTCTAGAGGAACAGCTAGAGCGCCTAATTAAGTATACAATAGTACAACATTCAGCTAAGTATAACTTAATGGGGTCAGACCAGCATAGCTCTGGAAGGGGAAATTGTGCCTGTCTAACCTGTTACAGTTCTTCTTTTAAAATACCACGTAAGAGACAAAGGTTACCCAGAAGCATAATTTGCTTTGCTACTCCGACAGCTTTTGAAAGGATGGAGAGAAATTATGGCGGGTGGTTCTAACTGAGGAAATTGATTTAGCAAAAGAATTATTAAGGAGGTTCTAATTAGAGGAAATTAACTGAGGAGAGGGGGGGGGAAAGAATTGTTAAGGAGGCTCTAATTAGAGGAAATTAATGTTTTAGAGAGAAAGACACAGAGAGGGAGAAGTCTAAGAAAAGAATCAAAACAACTTCCAGACAAGGAGAGCTGCTGGGTGACAGTGCCAACTCCCAGCCAAGCGGGTTGATGCTGTGCTCCTGATAGCAAAGCGCTATTAGATGTAGCAACAGAAAAACCTCCTATGACTCAACCATACACCGACAGGGAGATGGATTAAACAGGGTCCTGTGATCCCTGTGGGGAGCCAAAAGGAAAGAGCATCCTATATTAAAACTGGCTCATGCGACGGACTCCGAGTGAAGTATGTCTTCACGTATCAGAAGGCAGCTGCTAGCATGTGTGTGGGAGGGGGCACCCTGGTGGCAAAACAGGGCCCATGCCAAATACACTCATTAACAGTAAGATGGCATAAAAGGTGTGCAGGCAATGTAAGCTGCAGCAAACACAGGCAGCAAAATGTGGAAGGGGAGAATTTGAGAAAGGGATGGGGGAAGGGAAAAATTAACATCCATGTGTAAAGGAGTCCAAACATGTGCAATTCACTGTAGCTTCAAAGCACTTGGGAGCCCTGATGGACACAGATGATTGCCATGAGCACCCGAGTACAGACTTCAGCCTGAGAGCAGCAGCTTGTTGAAATTAGACCTTTTACAGAATCAGCCAGGAGAGAAGCAGGGTGTACAAGAAACCTAAGAAGATGATAGGGACTTGGGCAAAGTAGACTTGAAAGATTATAAGATTTCACGAAAAAAAGATAAAGCCAACACACACCTAGGTAATTTAACCAATGATGGAGGATTTGACAGAGGAAAATAGCCTAGCGTGGGCTGGAGCACAAGGAAGCTGATTACTAAGGCTGGGGAAGGAGGAGGGAGGGGGCTTTTTGGCTTAGGGAAATCTGTGCCCATCATAAATAGCTCAATAAATAAAGGCATGCATGAATTCAATCATGTTTTTAAGTTTCTACAGTATCTCAAAAAAGGAAAACTAAGAAAAGACAGAGAGAAAAATCCACCATTTTTTTGGAATTTCTTTGCAAAGCTCTGGTTTCCTGAAAAGAAGGTTTCCCTGCTATCAGCAGGGAATCCAGAACACAGAGACATCCAGTAGCCGTGTCTGGCCCTGCTCAGCATTGCAGTGGGAGCCAAGCCCCATTGGTTCCCTCCTAGGCTCGCATAAACCACCTGCCCTTCCCTGCATGCTGTAGTGTCTGCCATCAGGCTGGAATGAGTTATGGTACCACAGCATCTTTCAGCCAGGGACAGCTGTAGCCTTTTCACCAGCGTCTGACTAGCTCACTCCAGGGGACACAGCCCCAGAACATGGGGCTGAGCTGTGCTGCACCAGGCAGAAGGGATGGAGACACGTGGGTGGCTGCAAGACAGCTGGGTGGCTGTGCTGCTTCTTCCTCTCATGTAGGTTTTGAGTGTCTTCCCTGCCTGGAAACTCAGTGGAGGAGCCACATATTGCTGCCATCACAGGCAAGTTGGCGCTGGGCTTGCCTCACCTCCTCCCTCCCCTTCCTGGGGACAAGCGAGTCACCTTCCCACCCCCACCACCCACAGAGCACCTCTGTCAGACAGCTACTACATGACAAGTTTCCTTGCTGGTCGCCCGAGAGTGCCTGATGCTGGCTATCATGACTGATACCGCAGAAGAAGAAAACGCATCCCAAGTTAGTAAACTTTGCTGTGAATGTGGTCAGTTCCACCTCTTACCGGACAATCATCTCTACTACTTCCAGGATGAAGTGGACAATGAACTCTGCCATATCTGCCTTTAGGCTCTGCTCCAACCTCCAGACATATGTACTGTTTCAAATGCCTTGAAAACTTTATGCAGGAGTATAAATTTGTCGTGTGGATTAGAAAAAGCTCTCTTTCCAGCAGTGCCACAAGTCCAGCCTTCTAGTACAAAACCTGTTGGATAAGCTGATTTTCTTCTATCCTTTCAAGGCAGAGTGTCAGCAGACAATGCAGCAATGTGAATTAGAAGCTCATCTGCAGAACAGGTGTCCTAGTTTCAAATCTGAACTACAGTGGAAAAAGAATCCCGTTTCCAAGGGGAAGGAACATCCCCCTACCAAGATGGAGACAAACATGCCCAAGGATCCAGACATACCAAGTAGAGGATTGTCATTTGTGGCAGAAAGTTCTGCAGCTGCTCTGGTATCGGTAGGAACTGCAGAGCCTGGCCTGGTTAATCCAGCTTTTGAGGAGACTGAAGAAGACCTTCCTCAGAGAGTTAGTCTTGTGGCTGAAATGAACACAATGGAAATTCACCAAGAAGACCCAGAGGAAGAGCTGAGGATGGGGATAGCTGGGGGGTAAAGACAGCCCACTAGGAAATGCTGTTGTTTGAGAAGTTTTGCAGGATTCTTTCATTGCTGCAGATGGAAGAATAGCACCTGAGGACCATATTCTTGAGGTGAATGGTGTCAACATCAGCAGTGTGACTCTCGGCCAAGTTGTCTCCTTCCTGCACCAGCCAGGGCTCAGTACTGGGGCCAGTTCTGTTTAATACCAACATCAATGATCTGGATGAGGGATCAAGTGTGCCCTCAGTAAGTCTGCAGATGACACCAAGTTGGGCAGGACTGTTGATCTGCTTGAAGATAGGAAGAGTCTACAGAGGGATCTGGACAGGCTGGATCAATTGGCCGAGGTCAACTGTATGAGGTTCAACAAGGCTAAGTGCTGGATCCTGCACTTGGGTCACAACAACCCAATGCAACGCTACAGGCTTGGGGGACAGTGGCTGGAAAGCTGCCTGGTGGAAAAGGACCTGGGGATGCTTGTTGACAGCTGGCTGAACATGAGCCAGCAGTGTGCCCAGGCAGCTAAGAAGGCCAACAGCATCCTGGCTTGTATCAGGAATAGTGTGGTCAGCAGGACAGTGCCCCTGTACTTGGCACTGGTGAGGCTACACCTCGAATACTGTGTTTAGTTTTGGGCCCATCACTACAAGAAAGACACTGAGGTTCTGGAGTGTGTCCAAAGAAGAGCAACGAAGCTGGTAAAGGGTCTAGAGCACAAGTCTCATGAGGAGCGGCTGAGGGAACTGGGTTTTTTTAGCCTGGAGAAAAGGAGGCTGAGGGGAGATGTTGTCACTCTCTAGAACTACCTGAGAGGAGGTTGTAGCGAGGTAGGTGTCAGTCTCTTCTCCCAAGTAAGAAGTGATTAGGACAAGAGGAAATGGCCTCAGGTTGCACCAGGGGACGTTTAGATTGGATATTAGGAAACATTTCTTCACTGAAAGCATTGTCAAGCATGGAACAGGCTGCCCAGGGAAGTGTTTGAGTCCCATCCCTGGAGGTATTTAAAAGACATGTAGATATGGTGTTTAGGGACATGGCTTAGTGGTGGACTTGGCAGTGTTAGGTCTACAGTTGGACTCAATGATCTTAAGGGTCTTTTCCAACCTAAATGATTCTATGATTCTAGTATCTGACTAATGGTGGGGACTGGAAATGGTGATATGTTTTATGGCTTGTGTTTGGAAGATGAAAGGACATCAGGAAAAAAGGTTGATTTCTCATTTCTCTGTCTCCAGTTCCTATCCTTCACTTCCAAATTATGCCGTGTAAGGGACCATTTTTAGACTGTATGCTCTTCAGGGCAGGGACTCTCTTATTGCGTGTTTGTACAATGACTAGCACACTAGGGCTTGCTCCTTAACTGAGATTTCTGGATGCTACTTATTATAGATAATAAACAACAGTATGGACTACCCGTCTTCAACACCGCTGTCTATACATATCTTATAAGAAGGCTAAAAATTGTCCCCCGTCCCCCTCCTGATGGGGTTACTGGAACTGGTTAATATTTTTTTTCCCCAGAGAAAAATATCTTCTTGGAAAGTGGGGAGAAATGTTAGTCTGATATTTTTGGGGTGGGTGGGGGATTTTTCTGATTTTTTTTTAAGAAAAACAGAAGTTGCTTCAAAATAACATTGCTCAGGAGCAGTCTCTACCATTTAAAATCATTGTTTCTCACGCAAGAGAAACCCTTGTTTGGTCCCCTCAGTCTGTTGCCATTGTAAAGAAAAAAACAATGTTTCCCCAAGTGTTTTGGGGTGGAGGTTGTCATTAATATTTGGTGGACTTTATTTTGGCCTTTCTGCTCCCCATCATAATGCTGGTGACTTTTGGGGTGATCATAAACAAAAGGACAACCCCAGCTCTGAAGAAGGCCTCCCCCAAGAGCCACCCAGCCTCCTGTCCCTGAACCGCACAGAGGAGCGAAGGCCAGCAGTGCCTGCACGGCTGCTGAATCCAGCCCTAAGCCCACACAGCCACTTTACCCTTTGCTCCCTTGGAGAAGCATTCATTAGTCATGCCTGATGCGCTAGAGAAATTAATTGGCCTTTTGCTACCCTCCACACACAAAACGCTGTCTCCCTCCTTCAGCTCTGTCTCACTCCTCACATCCTGCACAGCCCCGCCATGCTGCTGCCACTCCTTCGGCCTTGAAGCTCCCCTAAAAATCTCCCCTAAACATACAATTTACCAGGGAAGAAGAAAAGGGAGCATTGATGCTAATGACAAAGCCCCCCCACCACCTGCCTTAAAAACACCACAAGATCATCCTAACACAAAAAACATTGCACAAGGCCTGCCTGAGAAAGGCCTGCTGTCCTGACAGACTCCTCCACCGCTCCTCTACAACCCCTACGTGCTTCATGAACTCATAGGGGGATGTGGCCCCACCATCGCCTCACCTCACCCACTACATGGAGGGGGGCTGAGCCATCTCCAAGAAGCCATAGCCCACACCACCTCCCACCCCCTTATGTTCTTTCCTCTCCTTAAACTTTCTTTGGGAGCTTGTTTTCTGAGTTTTGTCCTGCCCTCCACCGCTTCCCATGCCACCCAGGGTTCTCCCAAAACACCAGGGCTCACATCGCCAACCAACGCCGGGCCCAGAGCAGCTTCACTGCGCATGTGGGGAGCAGGGCCATGACAGAGCCCCCACTGCTGTGGGAACACTAGGCCACGGTGCTGCCACCGGTGCTTGGACTATAAAATCATCGTATTTCTAACAGTTTCTGAGGACAGCCAGGGTGCCCACATGCCCTGGGGTGGAGGGCCCATCACCTCAGGGGAGGAGCTCCCTGCCGGCACAGTTCATGCCAGCCCAGAAACAGAAAACCTCCCTCCTCTCCCCGGTACACATTATGTCCCCTCAAGCTTTGACAGTTCCCAAAACGTTAAAAACAGGAGGTGGTGAAGGGGGAGGGTAGGGGGAAGAAGAGAAAGTTATATTAAGTCGTTACTTTTTATATTCCTAAAATACATTCATTATAATTTGTCTTCCTCTTAATGCCTCAGATTTATAGGCTTTGGGAAGATTGAATTTAAGGAGAATGAGCGTGCCCAAGAATGTTTCAAGCTGTGCACCGCAGGGCAAGAGGGGAGAAATAAACACTTCTGCCTGCGCAGCCCCAGCGTGGTTGGGTTGGGAGCTGCCGCCCCAGGCCTGTGTGAGGGCGACTGCTACACCCTGCCAATTTGTTACCTTTGTCTTCTCTTGGAGAAATGGCATCAATCATCCAACAGTACAGCACAGCTTCTGGCAGCCCATTAGGGGCAAGAGGCACGTGCTGTGAAGTGTTGGTCTATAACACGGCTAGGCTCCCAGTGTTCCCATCAGACTGAGTGAGGAAACCCAGATACCCAGGGGAAATGGCCTATTACCTGCAGCCCTGCGATTAAGAAGTGTGTTTGGGGAAAAAATTGGTTGGTTTTTTTTTTTAAGGATCACGCAGGAGAAAATTGACTCAATTTTCCATCAGAGGAATCTCAGGTCTTTCTGGTTGGGCTTTTTGTTGTTGTTGTTGTTGCTTATTCTTTATATTGGTGTCTGTCATGATTTTACCCCTCTTTCCTTGTTTTTTCCCCTTCTCCCCACATCTTCCAAAAAAGTAAATGATAGACTCCAGGCCGCACCCGTCCCAGACATACTTCTGGCACCATCTGAGCTCATATGACAATAGCAACACCACAGGATGGAAGAGAGCAACTGAAGCCTTAAAAGTTGCTGTAAGCAGGTCGGCATAGCAACAGCTCCAGAGAGAGCTCTCCATGGGGTCATTTCCATTCACTTTAAAGCCCACTTGGGCTGCTAGAGTAGTATAAAATGGACTCAGAAAAGCTGTTAATTAGGATTAGCAGCTTCAGGAACACCAAGCCACAGGGCTCCAAGCTGAGCCATTTATCTGAGAGAACTCAGGCCTCTTGACTGCCTTCTGAACCGAGGCACAGGACACCACAAGTCAGGGCAGACAACTTTGAAAACATATGGTAGAGCCACCTGGTCATCTATGAGAGAAGATTCCTACCCCAGCTGCTGAATGACACTGCAGCACCTCTCCTGTGATCAGATTGCCCTTTACTGGACTCAAATGTTTGGCAGGTCCAAGATGCACCAGCAAGCTGTACAGGAGCAGGGTAGAAGGCATGGACCCATCTTATCAATACAAGTTGCATGTGGTGTGAAATCCACAGGGCATATGGTGGGTGCCCCTGGGTGAGCCTTCTGGATGATACATATGCCATAACAGGTCTCTAGGGCTCCAAGAGAAAGAAACCACTGTGGACAAGAGATGGCAGCTATGGGTGTCAGATGCTCTTTCAAGGCCGGCCACAGACTACATGGAAAAACAAGATAGTGACTTGTGTTTCACAGCTGCTGGGATATGACTTTTATGCTACTGCCATGAGCCTCCTGCCCTTCATCAGTCTGCAGCATGAAAGGCCCAAGGAAGGTGATAAGTCCCTGGTGTGTAGGAGTAGCACAGAAAGCCAGCTTTGCAATAGCTTCTGTCACACACATGAGCAAAAACAGGCTGTAGGGAAAGGCTGAGCCATTGCCAGACTGCCATTGGGCTGATTTGCATCTCTCATGTTACCGATCCTGACAAAGGCAATCTTTTCTGACACCTCCCCTTTCCAAATGCAAGGTGAAATACAGATGTCTCCCTCACATTATTCTGCTTCTCTTGGTATTTTCATCTCCTCAGGGTAAAACTCTACCTGAATCAGAGCCAAGCTGAAAGCAAAACCTCCCATCTGGGGCTGGAGTACTAGCTTCCTTGCATTTGTCACTCTTTCTGGAGAAATACATCAGGTGTGGTCAAAGAAATACCTGTGGCAGCAATTCAGGCATTCACACTGCAATGTTTTTCAAGATCACACAGTTCAGGGCTGCTTGCAGCCATGCTTTCAGCGGTGTCCATAATAAAGGGAAAAGTCTTTTACCATATTGACAGCTGGACCGTGTTCAGGCAGATCCAAAACCAATTTTAAGGCAGAAGAGGACCTATGCTCTTCTCCCATTTTAGCCACAAAAACTCCCAGTATCCTCAAAGAATATATATGGCAGCAGAGACTCACCAGGCCAGAAAAACAGAAGGAGTTTACAGTAAGCATCTTGAAAATGGTAGGTACCTGCTGAGGTCCTTGCCATAATGAAGAACTTCTATTGCTCCTCTCCCGGAAATGTCCTTCACAGAGCTCCAGCCAGCCCCCAGCAGCATCCAACAGAGATCGACAGCTCAGAGAAAAAAGTCAAGACGACATGTGAGAAGAAAAAGCTGTAGGAAGAATTTAGTAAGCTAGAACTATCGCAGTTCAAAAGAGTATGTACAATGCTAGATGACTAAATCTGTGAGTAAGACCATATGTTGGTGCTTTGGCCAAGCAGGTAGAATCATAGAATGGTTTGGGTTGGAAGAGACCTTTAAAGGTCATCTAGTCCAGCTCCCCTGCAATGAGCAGGGACATCTTCAACTAGGTCAGGTTGCTCAGAGCCCCGTCCAACCTGACCTTGAATGTTTCCAGGGATGGGGCATCTACAACTTCTCTGGGCAAGCCGTTTCAGTGTTTCACCACCCTCATCATAAAAAATTTCTTTCTTATATCTGAATATAAGAGGGCAGTCTGAATCTGACCTGTTTTAGTTTAAAACCATTACCCCTTGTCCTATTTTAGTACTAAACCAAAAAGCAAAAGGAACCACATAGCTTTCGTGGAACCATCTCAAAGTCCCTGCACGCCCCCTCTGCCAGACACCACTGGGATATGAAAGCCTAACAGCCAAGTAGAAAAACGTGCAAAGTTCATTCAGGCATTTCTTATTAGTTTCCCAAGATTTCTCAATATTCTGCTTCTCAATATATTCATCTGGCAGCAAATTATAGATGAAGGAAAAGCATCTCTCCCTAAGCCATTCAGAGTACACAAAGCAAAATCATAACAGACAGGGAAACTTCTTGTGAGTCATCATCATCCCTCCTTTCCCTCTCCCTTTCCAACATTGCTGATAGCCCTGGGATTGTTCCATGCAGCCTGGAACAAGAAGGTACCTATTCCTGCTGCAGGCATAAACCACTTCATTCCAGAGGAGAAAAGAGGATTTTTAAACACAGCAAGACTTTTAATTTACATAAATAAAGGAAGAAAACTGCAATTGTATCTTCGTATCTCTCTATTTAAGCCTTGTACATGCTCTTCTGAGACTGATGGCCCAGTTATGCCAAATTCATGAAATAAAATAACTGTCCCTTTCCTAAAACACTCACCGTTGTGCCCAATATGACCCTCCCAAAAAAAACCAAACCAAACCAAAAAAACAAAAAAAACCCAAAAAACAAACCAACCAAACAAAATAAACCAAACAAAATAAACCAAAGAAGTGGATTCATCAAAAAAAAAAATACAAGCACAGTTGTGATCAGTGCAAAACAAGCCAGGGTGGCTACATATATATGAGGTCAAATGAAAATAAAACAGCCTAATGTCTGTAGAACAGACAATATGTTTTTGTCAAATCTTCAGATCCATATGCCCAAAATGTAAAGCATTTTCAATGGCATTGATTTTGCTGTATCTTACCACATATTTCAAATTATGGCTTGATCACCAACTTTCACTGCTCAAAAAGGAAGATAAAAACTTGCTCTAGGCTGATACATTTTAAAGAAACATTTCTGATTTCTTTGGCCAAATTTTCTGAACAAATACATTTGTCCTTGAGATAAGTTATATTTGGTCTGCATTGATATTCACCAAGTAACCTACTTCTCTCTGGCTGAAGAGATTGAAATGTTTGCTACAGAGACTTCAGATAAGCCATTAATACATGCTGCTGGGTTTAGGGGTCACAGGGTCACCATTCCATGCAGACTATAGGTAACCAACACTTCCACGGTGTTTAGGAACTGAATTTAAATTCAGCACCAGTACATATGTTTATATTAGGGGAAAACTTGAAACATAGTTCAGCATATTTCTAACGTGGTTTCCTCAATGTGTTCTTCATCTCCCAAGGAACATCAGAATTTGTTCTAAGGAAAAGCCCAAGCAGGAACAACGTACCTCATCTGAGGAAACTGCTCTTCCACTTCCACTTGATGCACAGAGACTTCAGACTCATTTAAAGGAGTTACTTGTTGGCTCCTATGGCTCCCCCAGCTGTTACAGCCCTCGGTCTTCAAGAATCAGAACCAAGCAGATTTTATATGGGATTCATTTCAGCAATAGGTCCATCTATTGGCTTGCCAACATCATAATCAGACTCAATAGCATGAGTCTCTATAGCCATAAAAAGCAACACCACCAAGAACTGTCACCTCTGAAGCTGAACTAGTGGCATAAAGTTCTGCCACATATTACAAAGTCTCATAACCAAGTTTTGACTGATCTTGTAGAATCACAACTCACAGCATGCTACACATTGATCCCCATCCTTCATTAACTAAAGCAATAGAAACATCTAGTTTGGAACTCTTGGGATCCAAACGTACAGAAAACTGAGTCCACATATGCTGTCCCACTGATGAAAAGATGGATAAAAAGCAGTGAGGCCCAGGCACAGTGCTTCAGAAAGGGAACTCCATGAATTCAGCTTGTCCCTGGTGCCTGTCACATTCTTTCTGCCCCACAATTCATTAAATTTAGGCTACTGCCCTTGCAAACTGGAAACCTTTATTGAATGATGGGCAGAAACCATCCAAAGACACAGGAGGTTGCTCTCCCTGTTTGGTCCATAAGCCACACACACAAACAAAAAACCACACACTTTTTGCCACCAACTATCTCTTGCAGAACAGCATGCACCTGCTGATTGTCCAGGCTCGTCTCCAGGGAAGAGTTTGTCTCGGTGACTCTTGAAAACATGGAGTCAGGAGAGACCTGTAGTGCTGTACATGATATTTGTTCAGGCTGGAGCACTGGAGTGTATGGGGCATGCTTGTTTTCACCATCTTAGGCCAGCCAGAGGTCCAGGCTCTCCAGGAGCTGTACAGAGGGAAGCAAGAGTGAATCAGCAAGGATCTCGAGGCAGCAGAAATGCATATGTCTGATATGTGCATTTACAGGGAAAAAGAGGAAGAGCAGAATAGGAGTTTAGAAAAAGTTTTACCCAAAAAATCAGCCGATGAATGCAGATAAGGCATCTGCTCTCACATGTAGTTCATGGCTTTGGATGGAGCAAGCATGGCTAAAAAAATAAAAATAAAATAATATAAAATGTCGGCCACCTAACAGCATATCAGAATGGAAACAATTTCTCACTGTGATCAGATTCTAGAGCAAAGCCAGAGCTCTTCTAAGAAGATCAGGCTCTTTGTAGGCTGCTTAAAACAGACTCTGTGAGGATGAAGGACAGGGACCTCACTTTCAAGGAAGCAAAGAGCCTACTGACCCCAAGCCACCCATACCAGCTTGCTGCAGTATTTCCCAGACCCCAGCCTGGCCAGAATAAGTCAGTGTCTCCTACCCAGTCCCACTGCGTGGAGCCAGTTGAAAATTGCTTGAGAGACCTCTGGTACCTGGGAGCAGGTCTTCTTCCCCAGCGATCCTATTGCTCATCCACACTGTGCCCCAGGGGAAATTACTTTATCCCTATGCTGTATTTAGACATCCTGCTATAGATTACTCCCAAAGGGTCTAAACTGAAAAGCAAATAATTAGATTCAGGCATTGAGACCCTGCACTACATAGTCCAGGAATAGCACCATCCCACTCCTCCATACAAATGGCATCTAACTTCTCTGGGGCAGCCAGGACACAGCCAAGCCTTCTCTGAGCCCCGAGATGGCACAGGGTCCATAGTAGGACCTGCTCAGTGCCTCCTCTCCTTATCTTAGGGACTGCTGTATTGTAAAGGCAGATTATTATACTGCAAAATTTATTTTAGCTATAACTGGAAAAAGTAATCAAAGCAAATGCAACATCTCAGGAGGAATCAGAGTAGGATTAGACATTTATATGAATAAGAATAGCTTCTGTGCTTTGACTTGCTGTGGTAAAAATAATAAGAACCTCAGTTTTCATGCTCCAGGGCAGAAACCTGATCTCTGAACAAGGTGTTAGAAAGAAATTTCCTCTCCCAACAGTAGTCCCCAACTGTCCAGGGCACAGCACAGGGTTTAGTGGTGTCTCCTAGCCATCGCTGGAGACAAAGCTGGCTGGAAGCCCATGGCCTTGTTCAGGAGCTGCTGCAGCAGGGAGGGAGGTGGGCTGCAGTGCATCAGGCCTAAATGGAACAAGCCCATCACCCCCTTTTCTCTTTGCATTTCCTTGCTAAATCTTAGTCCCTGACAGTCAGTGAGTTTCTGTACTGGATTCCAGGGATCTCCTTGCTTTGTTTGGTTTGTTTTTGTGCAGAGATGGATCGCTGCTGCCCCTTGCCTCCTCTGCCCCCACACAAGCTGAGCTGTTAAGCTATAATGGCCTTAGCCCCAGCTGATTAATAAACTGGCTTGAGACTGGTGATCTCTTTGGACCATTAAACCTTTCCCCAGCGACTAGTCATTAATCCCCCAAAGAGTCATCCTAGACAACGTGGTTGTTAGCCCCATCAATCCTTTTTAAGGCCTCAATTTGCAGCAGAAAGGAGCAGGGAAGGGGGGGACAGTCTGCATTTGTCAGGCAGTGCCATCTGTTCCCCGGGGTTACGGACAGCTACACCAGCCCCTGCATGCCTGTGTGAGGGCTGTCACTGCGCAACACAGACCATCCACCAAAGAGCAAGATAGTACTGCACCAGACATCTGGGGTATTAGACAAGACCAGGAGAAAAAGCAACATTTGTTTCCTTAATTGCAATGCCTTTTGCTGGGGCCAGAAGACACCACAACATACAGTTACCATAGGAATACCTGCTGTGTCAATCTCAGCAGAGATGCTTTCAAACAAACAGGTTAAGGACAGGCATTACACAGAGCGTTACTACCTGTAGGCCTGAGCAAGTCTCATTGTTTTCTCAGCTTCTGTTTCTAATCCCAATGTCCTCATTATTAAAACAGTTGCATCTCCAGATAGAAGACTGGATTTGCCTTAATGATGACTCTGGGAAGTGGCATTTCAGCCACCCTGGCCATAGCCCCCCACGCTTATTCAGCCTCTTCCCCCATTGCCAGCACACTAAGCCCGGTTATCTTTCCTTAGTTCTAGAACGTTTTTCTATCCTTAAATCTCATTACCATAAGCCATGCTTAGGGGCTTGGAAGGAGGATGGTGGCAGCAGAGGTGTCAGACCTCACACTGTGCCCTCCAAAGTTCATCCTGGCTGCAGCATAGAAATTGCATCTGCAAAGCCATACTCAAATGTTTATGGATTTTCACCTAAAAACTCACTACTATTTTTTCCCCTCCCCTGTCTCTAGAAAGTTACAGCTTTTGAACTCTGGATTTTATGTCCATGTGAGGTTTTAAATGAATGAGTGGTGCATGTTTTAAGATTAGGTTTTATAGAGATGAGGTCATATAAGCTTGTCAGCTGGAGCCAGGCTACATTTGTAGCTCCACACAGAGTGAACTGTACCCCAATCTGGTCTGCGCTACTGCATATTGCACTGCTGTTAATGGTCTGCTGGAGCAATCATAGAAGGGAAGGGAGTGAGGGATGATACTGGTACACAACTTATGCTACGGACATCAGTTATCTTTTGCAGCTAGTTGTGTCAAGGATGGCTGGTGTTGAAGCCCAGTGTTCAGGCAACATCAGAGAAAATAGCTTCAAAGTTTTAATTGGTAGCTTGACTTAACCATGATGCTACAGCTCCCACAGCGTGTCCAAAAAGGGCAATGAGAGGGCAAACCCCTGGCACTAGCACAGCTTGGAACAGGACATCCCCATCCTTGGCCAAATTGCTGGTCAGTGCTATGTTCTTCATTAGATTTCCCATGTGTCTGTGCTATTGTTGGTTCATGTCTCTGTGCCTCAGCTGCCAGCTATAATTTGGAAATGACCATGCCAGTTCTATCCTTTCAGTGTGAGACTTCTTATATCATGAAGTATGTCTTACAAGCAAAACTTTTACATGTTCTCATCAGAGGTCCTGGTATGCTTCTACCAGCACAGTGCATGACTTGCATGAGTGCATCACCAGATTAACGTGAACATGAGTCTTCAGAAGTCATTTTGTTTTTAACAACAGCTTGGCTGGTGCTGAGCACACCAAGTATAGCCAAAAACAGCTGGACTCCATGGGGAGTGGAGAAAAAAGAAAACAACCACACACACACGTGCAAAAACCATCAATCAGGCTCCTTTTAAATTATTAATGCAGTGCACAGTAAAAGGCTTTCCAGCTCTCAAATCTTCACATGATTATATAAACCTTAACTCATCCCAGCTACCAAGGACCTGTGTGTTTGTGGGCATTAATAGCTGCTGCAGTGTTATAATTAGAGCAGAGAATGAGGAGTCCCATGGGGAAATAGAGGAAACCCCACATTGCTCAAGTCATTTAAACATTCAGGGAGATAAAACACCACAGAGAAGTTCTAGAGGGAGCAGTGCTCAGAGAGGGAGGGTTACAGCTACCGCAAAAGTTGTTTCTGCTTCTCTTGGGTCCATACAGTTAATTATGGTTATTAATTATTTAGGATGCTACAGTAAAAATTAGTGCAATAATCATCTCAGCCACTGAAATGGCCCCTTCTAGCCCATGTAGATCTTACAGGACCTTACAGATTCCCACAGATTCTCTTGCCTTGCTGGCTGTGGTCTTGGACTCCCTACTGCACCCTTGGGAAAGCGAAGGCTGGTGGCACCAGCAGGGAGAAAGGACCACCCCTGCCAGGGCCCCACCACCCTCCAGATACATGAACAAGGGCCTGGGGTGGAGGGCGATGGGAGCTGCTTCCACATGGGAGTATAGCAGGAAGCACATGGTTTGGATGCTGCAGCTTTCCTGGGAAGACTGTCTGGGTGCCAGCATGGAGTGGGGAAGAACCCTGAGGGCCTGCTAAACCAAAGCCTGTGTGGTGGCAATGGGGAGCTATGGCATGGTCCTGCTTGTCCTGTTTGCCAGCCCTGTCTTGGGCGCCTGTCCAAGACGAACTTGCATGTGACCCCAAATTCATGCCCCAAGAACAGCTTTCCTCAAATCTATCACCCATTTTTGTGTTGGTGACTCCCATGTCATGTCACAGGAGTGCTCATGTTTGCAGCATGCTGCTGTGATTTCTCCCTCTCTTCTCCCTGTCTGTGGGCATCATGGGCGAAGAGGCACCTGAGGGCTGAGGACATCGCACTGATGCCAAAGGTTTTGATTCATCTCAGGGCCTTGTAAGCAACTACATTCCTCAGTGAGTGGCCAACAGCCAGAGGTCCCTTTCCATCCCACAGCCTCCCACCTCCATCCACCCATCAAGTGAGCCCAGAGGACAGGAATGCCCCAACTCCCCACCATCCCTTCTCCTTCCCATCACATCAAGTGGCACCTCATGCACGAGGATTTAACTCAACCAAGAATTAATATATTTTACAATGTCCACACCCTGAAGAAACACCAGCAGACCCACACCATCAAAGAAATAACTCTGAAAACCAAGAATCAGCTCTCTTTCTCCACATCCAGCCTCTCCTTCCTCCCCCAGGCAAGTCCAGACTGCTGCTCACAGCATCCATGGTCCTCGGTGCGATTCAGCAGGCCATATTGCCCAGCCTCCCAGGGCTTGCGTAATGAGGAAGTGTCAGAGATTAGAGACAAGAGAGCAGTGACTGCAATATAAAAGCAAACTGAATAATTAAAGAGAGGAGCTGTTCCTCACAGAGAACAAAATGAAAGAGTTGTGTGATTTGAGCAGAAGTGACCTTTACACTTCATTACAAGGAGGTGGCGTCCTTATAGGGTTATTAATATTTCCAGCTGAATTAGCTTGGGTTAAAAATGGCTCAAAGGAATGAAGAGGGAGAGGGAGAATGTGCACAAAAATAAATCCTTCTGTCTTTTCCTCCTCCTCTTTGCTTTTTACCTTTTTTTGTAATTTGTTGATTTGAAAGCAGAAGGGCTGAGCGGCCACTAGGAACAAGGCTTCATTAGGAAGGGTGAGAGCTGCAGGATGACCTGGCCGAGAGATTTTCCCTCCCCACTGGCTGTGCTTCAGGAAGAAGCCTGTGTGATCCTCTGTGGCTGTTTCCCCATGTTCTCATCTAGAGCACAGAGCGTGTCTTCATTCACCAAGCTGCAAGCACATCATGGCACTGACGTCCAGGCAGTATTGAGCCAGCAGTGGAGCTCAGTACTGCTGCTGTTGGGTCCACATGGAGTCACTAGGATCTCCTAGGGCATCTCAGGTCTCACACATGCTCTTGTGGTTATTGTTCACCTCCCTCTGGGCCAACTGATTCCCCTTCCTGCTGCCCACAAAACATCTTCCCACTTTCATCAGTGGGGAAATGGACAACTCTGCTCAACAAGCTTTACCCCATCAAACTGTGGGGGCATTTACACCCTGACACAAGGGACAGACATATATCCTCCCTCCCAAACAAAGACAAAGCCAAGGCCTTCTGTAAGATTATTTTAGTAGAGGACAGACCATAAAAATGCCACAGAGAGCAGAGCTGCTTCAATGCTCTAGCTGACAGAAGTTCATACACACACAGATACTTTTTTTCCCCCAATGTGCACACAGAAAAGGACCTTGACTTCAGCATGTCCCAACAGATGCAGGTCCACACAGACTTAACAAAAGTATGACTGTCAATAACGTCCCAAAGCACTGGGAGAATTAAATGAACAAAGCTGAACTCAGCAATCTGAACCTAAATCCAAGCTGCAATCTTTTTGCTCAGAGTCTTGAGGTGTACACAGTTGTGCTTTTTGCTCAGATCACTCAGTCTCATATTAGTCCCATCACTGACTTTGCAGATGCAAAAGTGCTGCTACCTTGATAATGCATCCAGATACCTGGTTGCTTCTCCACAAGCCTGACCTAAACAATTCTTCTAACGCCTCTCTCTACCCAGTGATAACAGACATTAGGGAAACCCACCCTAGCAAACAGAAGAAGAAAGAAACATGAAAGCAGGTGCACATCAATAAGGAATGAGGGTGCTGTGGTGGAGCCTGCAATCAGTCTCATGGGCTGCATCATATCCAGCGTGGTTACTTCCACACCATCCTCCCCAGAGGTGCAGTAGATTACCTTCCTCTGCTCCACTTGTGGAGTGGGCTCTTGCAAATTTAATGTAAAAACCCAAATCAAAAAGAGAATTTAGGTTTTTGAAGCAATCATGAAATGGACACAGCGGCAGCTGCTGCTCCTCTAGTGGCTGCTGAATCACAGCTCCTCACGTATTTATAGGCCTCCCCAGGGTACTTGTAGCTGAGCCGATGACAAATGCCAATGAACATCTACTCTCAACCCCACAAGGTGTTGATGCAGAGCAGCTAAATAACACACCGTCAACTGCGCCAGATGGATGTAGTGGAAGCAGACCCAAGACACTTCACCGACCAGCCAGTGTCTCCAGCGTCATCTGAGCATTGTTCCCAGCAAACGCACAGGTTCCAGTCTTTCACCCTGCAAGATGTAGCTGGTGTCCATTACTAAGCCCCACAAGTTTTGATGTTATCTTTAGTCTGACAAAGGGCAATGCTCTTATGACCACAGAAAAGAGATCAAAAAATCTCTTATCTAAAAAGACCTGGACAAGCTGGAGAGGTGGGCCTGTGTGAACCTCATGAGATTCAACAAGGTCAAATGCAAGGTCCTGCACCTGGGTTGGGGCAACCCCCAGTATCAATACAGGCTGGGGCATGAAGGGATTGAGAGCAGTCCTGCAGAGAAGGACTTGGGGGTACTGGTGGA
>VZTL01036290.1:0-10862 GCA_013400535.1 Scopus umbretta
TCCTCTCTCCTGGGGAAAGAGCAGTAGGGCAGCTCACGAGCATCTCCTCTGAGCCACGTGAGCATCTCTGGTGTAGCGTACCTCTGACAACGAGGTGCCTTGACACCTCTAAACCTCAGAGCTTTTTGGCGACTGCAGGAAGAAGAAGCGATTTTCCGCCAAAAGCAGACTCACTAAATTAGCTAACGACGTTTTAGCCCCACTGTGAAGCACTGCAGAGGCAATAGGCAGCCTGGGCTAAGAAACAGGCAGATTTGTAAGCATATCAGGTCTTGGTTTCCACTGTAATCCGCATATTTTTCAAGCTTTTCAGTAGAGCCGTCCATAGCAGTAGCAGCAGAGAAAGGGATATGATTTTTGACAGGCCATTGCTCCCTCCAGGGTTTTGAGCTGAAGCACTGAAAGAGACCCAAGTCATTGCTGCCTGAGAAAGCGTTCGTGGGGAAAAGAAGGGAACGGTCAAGAAATAGTTTTTTAATTGTCAAACAAGATAAAACTTCTGGCCACGTACAACTGATGGTCCAGAAACACCTTTGTGACCTGCAAACCGGTATGCTTACCATACCTCTTCATGAAGATCTTAGAAAATTTATTTTCATGTGCGAAGGCAAACCTGTTACACATTATCATTGCAAAATTTCTGGGAGGAAATGTATTCAGTGTCAAACCTGAATCTCTTCCCAAATCGGTGACACCACTGCTGGCAGAGAATAAAAAGGTCATTGCGATTTCTTACGGGAAGCAGGCGATGCAGAACAACGCCCCGTTTTAAATTCAGCAGTTTCTGCCTTTCTCAAAGAGTTAAACCTATTGCCTTGGTCTTTTGAACTCAGGTAAATCTATGAATGGTCATTTTGCTAGAAACAGGATCTAATTCACATTCTAACTTAATGCGACATGTAAATAAAATAACGTAGCAGGGAAGAACAAGAAGCCAGTCCATAGGCAGTTTTCCCCATTGAGACCCCACTGCTACACCCCTCTTCCGTCGGAAAGAGAAACTGTACTTTCTTAAGAGCCAGGGTATGGCTACATCGCACTGTATATACAATATATACGCTGGCTAGCATGTGCCAGCCACATCATCTTCTATGCATACAGAGTATTTCCCCCTTCTTCATCGTACTGGAGTACATATTAGCAATGTTAGTACACACTACTGGTACCATTACACATTCTCCCATTACCAGGCGGCTCACTGAAGGGCTGAGCCTAGACCCGACCGCACCATCCAGGTCCAGGACTCGCTGGTGGGAATCTGGAGGCGGGCTGGCAGCTGCGCTGCCCTGAGAGCTGCAAATCCCCGAGCACCAGGCGAGCGTCGCTGGATCGGCTGGGGAGGGTGAAGGGACAAGGGAACCAGCTACGGACCCGCAGCCCCAGCAGCCTGCTGCACTCTGCAGCAGCTCGTAGCTACACGGCTTGCCAGCTGCGCGGGGGCCATCAACAAAACTCACGTGCCCCCAGCTTTCCTTCTGGGGGGGCAACTTCCATACACCAGAGATTATTAGTCCCTTACAACACCGGCCTTGGCTGACCACAAGGAAAGCACATTCACATCAGCACGATATGGCTTATTTTTTGTCGGCAGGAGCATGAACGCTTTGTGAATCCCTACAGATGCCTCCTCATCCCATTTTCACTTATCTGCTGAAGGCTTAAAGAAGCCTCTCCGGTCCTCTAACACAAGAAAGTTGATTTGAAGTAAACCATAGCCCTTTATCTCTGCGTGGCTTCACATAGTTGTCACCTGGAGAGACTCACAGCAGACAGACTCCCTCCCTGTGAGCCACCGGAGTGGGACGTACGCTTTCTCTTCAGCCGTCACCGACCACGGTAACTCACTAGCACAAACCCACCTTCGCTAGTGTCACGCTGAACTCCCCCAAGCTGCGAAGAGGAGCGGCAGCGGAGGTGACACACGCCACATTCTGCCGCCTCTCCCGTGAAGACGCCGGTTTCTGGCGGCGAGGAGAGAGGAGCAGCTCGGGGCAGCAGCATCGGCTGCCACAGCTGAGCATGACGCAGCCCATCTGTCACCGCGGCAGCAGCCGTGCCACCGAGAATGACGGTGTTTAGCAACAGCACAAGGACACCGAAGCGCCGCAGTGTTTACTGTAGGCCGATGCTGGCAGCGGTAGCTTTCGCTGGCATACTTATTTCGGCCCAGAATGGTAATTTTTCACGTCCTGTGCAACAGGGTTGTGTCACCGAAAGGATCCATCTCAGATAACGTTTTAAAATAAAGGCTTTGATGGGAGGGGTTTGCATTTGATGGGTCCTGAGCCAGGGGAAAATGATCAAGTTATAACCTGGAATAACATTGCAGGGAAGGAAAACTTTAAATGATTTCTTCCAGGGAAAACGATCCATGTCAAATACAATCTCTCCTTTTTCAAATATAAACTAAGAAGAGCTTGTTAATGCCTATTCATTTTTTTCAATCATGCAGATTGTAATTCCTTAAAAAAGGGGAACTTTTGGAGGCTGTGGGTTCCAGCAATCGTACTCGGAAAACCAACACCTAAAAGGGAGTATGATTCATGCAGAATTACTCTACAGCAGCCAGGAAACTCCCACCTAGACACAGCTTACAATCNTTGACCTTCTCAAAGTCTCGGGTCTTTCAACATTTGTCTTGATTGTGGGTGCTGTAACTACAGAGTTTTCCAACAAGGATCCTGCCACCACCAAGCACAAAGGGTAAACTCTCCTGTTTGCACTCTCAGATCCTGTTAGCATCCTTGGTTACAAAATCGCCCTGAAAGTGCATATGCAGCCAATTGCATACCACCACCTCCAAAAACTTTTTGGAGTCATTCTGCCCAGCATACTGTCCTTTCAATCTTCTTCATTCCTCCAATATTTGTCTCATTTGCCTATCCAGCCTATCAGCAGTGATTTTATACGCTCTCCTCCTGGTCACGAAAACGAACGTCAACGGCACAGAGGCTAGGCTTGGTCTGCAGGACTGCACTTGGAAACGCACCCTACTCGGCAACCTTCTTTTTGCAGTTACATTGAGGACAAAGAGTTAAACATTTTTTTTTCCCAATCTGCTCTATGTGCACTGTATTGATTATTGTTTTCTAAATTATTCATGCTCATAATAAATGCATTATGCCAGCAATATCACTTCGTTAATCAAAATTAGTCTTATAAAAAAAGATACAAACCGAGTCTGACTACACCAAACTGCCAAAAGCCTATGCTTGATTGGCAGGAGTTACCTTTTTATTTACTGATCAAGAAAATAGCTTATCTACTGCTCAATTCTTTTATTCACCATCAAAGTCACATTGGTAAACATAACGTGTCAGAGATTGCCCTGCCTGACTTCATTCCCCGCCCCCCCACCACCTTGAAAAAAGAGATGAGGTCATATGAATTTTCTGCCAGTGCTCTGGGAACTTTCCAATGCTCCAAGACATATCAGCAATCAGCAGCAAGTATCCGAATTAAGACATTCGTTCAAAATGCAGTTTGGACTGAAAACGTAGACGGTGCAATTCGACATCCTTTTGGATTGCCTCTGGAAGGCAAGTATCTCACCATCAGCATCTTGCACAACTGCTGCCCCCCTGCCAAACCACAACCTGAAAACTGTTCTCCAATAACTTTTAAACCATTAGTTTATATTCTTTGCTACCAGTTTTTGTCTTTTCTCCGTCCCTTGACAAGTATTGCTCTTTTTATTTCCCTTCCAAGCCTTGTTTTCCCTGGTACCTTTGGCCAAGTATTCATAAACTGTTCCTAGTTATTAATATTTTTACATTCACATTATTTACTCAGCTGAGGTTTATTTTACCTTTGTGAGACAGTCTCCTCTAAAGCATTTGTTAGATGGCGATGTGCACCTCGTTTACATGAAAAAAATGTAATCAAGTCATGGTCACTGACACCTAAATGACGACTCAGTGTGGCCCTGAGAAATTCCTCTTTGTAAGCTGAGTTCTGTCAAAGAATCTCCGCTGGCTATGTCACTTTTCACACTTAAAAACTGTGAGGGGTTTTTTGTGTGCTTTCTTTTTTTTTTAAAAAAAATTATTTTATCTCACTTATACAGAAAACCCCAAAGGTCTTATATCACGGATACAAAACCCCCAGTAGGTCTTTTTAGTCCTATGTTCATTTTATTTTCATGTGATTTAGCGTTTGATACAAATCACCTACTTACATTGTTTTTACACCAGGACCATTATCTGTTGTTCCCACAGTCGTTCTTGTAGTATTAGGCAGAATTTTCCAATACTTTGGCTTCTTAGGGCACGCTTTTTTTTTTCCCTTTTTAAATTAAGGCTGGCAGCACAGAGCAGATGTCTCCGAGCTGTCTTGCTGCTGCCAAGAGCGTCTGGGCAGCGGTCCCAGTCACCGCAGAAGGTGTCGTGCCGTACCCCCCCATCACGTCCCCAGGGCCCCCGCTCCTGCCAGGCTCCCCAGGCCGGCCTGGGCACCCTCCTGCCCATCTTCCCGCAGCAAGCACCTCCCCAGCGGGCTCCCACCGCTGCTGCCGCATGCGGCTGCCGCAGGAAAAAGGCGATGCCGTGTTCGTAAGCCGAGGGATAGTCTGTTCCTAATCGGAAGCAAAAAGCAAGCTTGAAGGCACTTCTCTACCAGCACCTTCGATGGGGCAGGTATGCAAAATACAAACCACAGAAGCAAGCCACTCGCTTTTGCCTTTACCATTCCTTGTCTAGTCGAGGAATGAAACTTGTTTAATCTGTTAACAAATTAATGAGTCTAGCAAAAGACAGAAGTAATTCGAACTTGGTAATCTCTGTTGGAAGTAAAACTTTAGCTCGTAGTTTTGGGATCAGTTTCTGCAGCCTTCTTCATGCAGGCAGTCACAATACCATTGCTGTAATTATTTTCATACACTGTACTTACGCAATTACATATGCTTTTATTTTTTATAGATGTGTTACATTGTAAGCTATTAATTTTCCCTTGTGAATGTTAGTGTGTTTCAACACGGAAGCAGCGCAGAGAAAAGTCTAAAAAGAAAAATGCGAACAAATTCATGGTCTGATAAGACTGTAAACACAAAATTGTCTTCTGTGAGGCTGAGCAGCACCCTTACTACAGAAAATCCAGATTTAAAGCTAAGCGACAAGCTCCACAACATATCCCGGCCAACGCGTGGAGCTAATTCTGTGAACAACGTACAACCTTGTCCTTGTGGGTCTGATAAGTCATTCATTTAGGAGAACACAGACTTCAGCTCTGAACTGAACAGACTTTTTTTTTTTTCTTCCCTCTTTAAGTTTGAGTGCAATTTCACAGAGAGAATCAGAACAATTCTATTCCATTAAATCACATCAACTCCCCTCACTGCACAGGACCAAAGCAAGCATTATAAAAGTTGGTAAATATTCAGCGATGCAAGATCTGGAAAAAACAATCACACAGCTAAGCAGAAATTGGTTAAGCTCAAAACTATGTTGTTAAGGAGTCTAGCAATGCAACTACTCTTCCATGTCAAGTTATGGACCTTCTATGCTTTTCACAAAAGCAAGCCACACGAGTGGTTTACCACACTACGATAAGCTTTACAGTTCTCACCTTTCCAATATTTTGACAAGCTAGCCTCCAGGTTTTTCTTAATGACTGCCACAACTGTTAAAAGGAGCGTATAGAAGAGCTAGTCAAAGTCATACGGCATTAGGAAAGGCCAAAGCAGCACATCCTAATATTGAACTGCCAGGAGTTATATATAAGACATTCAGATTTGAATACCTTGGCTCTCCATTCAGAAATTGTGACAGAGAAAACAGTTCAAGAAGAATCTGGTAGTTATGACGTCAAAAGAAAATCAGAAGCGCAGCGACTCCACTTACTCTCAGAACTGCAAATTAGGCAATACTCATGAAAATGGAAGTCCTCCACTTTACATCAGTTATATCCCTTTGCTTTGCTCCTCTCTCATCACTCTTCTCTATAGCATGTGCTTAAATTTAGATATACGAATAGATTGAGACTTTGTCTCAAGACTCTGTAGGACATTAAAACAGATCTATTTGGAGGCGTAGTTTATTTAACAGAATTTGTTTGTTTGTTTTTGTCTCAGGTTTTACTTTTGATGTGAAAGCTGGCAAATTGGGGAAGCAGACTGATTTCAAGTCTGTTCAAACCAACACCAGTACAATGGTATTTCATTAGAATCATTCCATCGGTTCGACGATAAGGTCAGAATGAAAGGGTAACAATAACGTCATTGAGCAGAAAACCACAGCAAACCTCTCAGTGAGACAAATGAGAATGTTAAGTCAACGCTCCCAGGCAGCAGCAACAAGCTAAACCTACTACCTGGCTACTGCTAATATCAGGCAACATTAACTTGCAAGTAAATATGTTCAACATTGTTTTGTTTATAAAATTTTCATCTACAATAAGTGAGAAAATAAAGAGTCTGATTCATTACGGTGATGTGCAAAAGGTAAGAGTGATTAGTGCTTTGAAATGCTAATAGATGCAAGTAGAATATACAGTCAGACCTTAGTCTAACTGCACATAAACATGCTCTGTGTCTCTTTCTTTGTTAACAAGGTATTCTTAACAAAACAGTATGTTCCAAGTAATTTTTCAGAGAAACACTTAAAACAGTTACAGCATTGCAACTTTATAATTCCAACCTAAGGGCTTCTTTCTGCCTGCGTATTCCAAAGTCAAATACAGCCACAAATACCTTGCTTTGTATCACTGATTAAGTGAAAAGTAGAATAAAATAGATACTCACACTATATGTGCAAGATCAAGTGGCTTTTCTGGCTGCTCAGGAAATACAGGACGAGGTGGTTCCCTACTTGGTACGCAACCAAGTGATTTACTAATTGCATGGCTCAGCTTCTTCGCAGGCGATTTCTGTTTTTGAAAAGAATGACAAAAATGAGTTGACTATTACAAAGAGCAGGGTAATATGCACAATCAGAAAACAGAAGCGTAAAAAACCGCATAGGACTAGAATATTCAGAAATATCCAGTTAGTTTACACCATACCTCATACACCATACCTGATCTCTCAGAGATCAGTACAGACACTACATAGGTGAATGAGTTTTGTGGTTTGTTTTTTTGTTTTGTTTGTTTGTTTTTTTGTGCTATAATATTGAAAAATGAAAGCAGTTTAACAAAAGTATGTAAGATGAAGAAATAAACCGATTGTCTGGCATTTCTATCAGGAATTCAATCAAGGGGCAATCATATCCAATTAAGGGATTTCTGATAGTTACTCACCATGTCTTCTGAACACAGGCATTGTGCTGTGGCGGGAGGGCAGGGGAAGAACAAAGGACCTGGTGCATGAGCAGGTAAATAACCTGTGTGCACAGACTTACCAACCGCCAGCACCGCTTTCGCTTCCCATCTACTGGGACCAAGAAAGCTGGCACTATCCTCCCTCCCTCTGTCCTTTGCAAAGGCAATTGTTATTGAAAGACAACTGTCACATTTTTTGTTCATGATGGGCAAAGCCAAGGTGGAGCACAGTGTTAAGAAAGATATGAATGACTGGTTTCTTTATTTTCTTTCACAAATTCACTTGGTTGTGCTAACTAATCTCACAGGAGAAACCATCCTGGGATCATCTAAGGAAAAAAAGGCTGGTGACAAGTGTTGCCAAACACACAAGAATGGATAGCTGGCCTGAGTCATGCACATAAAATGTGTTTTAAGTCCAATGTTGACTTACAAAATTAAGTCTTAAAATGTTATTACATCTACTGAACTCATGCCAGTGATGTGGGAGGCCAGATCATGTTTTTATGAGAGCTCAGAAGTGACCTGGCAGTTCTGTTTTTCTGATCTAACTCAGTAACAGTCCATGTATATGTAACCTAGTGGCTAATTACTCCTATGTAATTTTTTTACTACTCCTGTAAGACGTTCCAAAGTGGAATTAGGGCTAATTCTCAAGGCATATTCAAACTAAAATGCAGATTAACACTGATTTAAGTAGGAGGCAAGGCTACCCAGGACAGGAGTTACACATACACTTACAGTTAATATAAATTAGTAACTTGCAATTACTAACAATTACTATTTACTAACAACAAAACAAACAATTAGTAATTAGTAAACCAGTAAGAATCTTCAACTCTGGGCCTCTTGGCTTTAGCAACATAAAACAGGCAATAAAGGCTTTTTTGTCTGGAGAACCTACGTGTAAGGAAGTTGTTCCCTCTGTGGATTGATGTGGTTTGCAGTAGATTGAGATGCTTTTTAAGTATGGAGTAAAATACTAGTATCAGTTGGAAAACAATGAAAAAAGAAAAAAAAATCCTTTCAAATTAGGAAATAAAGATGAGCTGGATGCCTGCAAGAACATATTAGGATAGTTGGTTCTTAACTGAAGATTTATTATTCTCCTTCAACTACTTTACAACTCAAAGTCAGCTCTAACTGAGAACTCCAAAAACCACGAATGGAGGCTGCCTCTGAATTCACGATGAACGTATTCTTGGGGAAAAAAAAAAAAAAAAAGAATTACTCATCATAATATTCTTCCCTGATGTACATGTCAGAGACGATCCAAGTGGTAGCTACGGTCAAATTCCAGTCACATACCTCCACCAGCACGTAATACTGCTTTACAAAATGTACTCTTGCCTGGTTACAATACTAAGACCATACTGTTTCACAAATTAAACCAGTTATTCAATATGTTGCAGCCTAATTCCTTTTAGAATCTGGAATTTTTATTCATCAGCCCACAGATCGAACCTGTGATGCAGCAGAACGCATGAAGGCCGTGGAGAGCAAGCCATCTAACAACTTTCAGACACCAGGTGAAATGGGCAATTGATCTTCCCAATAGATTATCTTTGGCTTTTGCAGAGAGAAAGTCTTGGCCCTACCAAAGTACCACTGCAAAAATCTTGTGATGGGTATAAGATTCTTATCTCCTCTCACCAAGAAGGGCTTCAGTACGAAGGATGTCAAGACAATTAACTGCTTCAGGTGAGCCTCCTGTAGGGAGCTCTGGAAAAGAGCATGTTCAGAAGCACTTCAGCTTACCAACGCTAAAGAGTAAGCACTAAACAGTCTTACTGACAGTAAGCTGATGGTTGTTGTTGGTTGTTTTTTTTAAATGAGCTGAGAAAACCTGGTAGATTGCAATCCTGGGTGATCTTTGCAAACAGTGTTGGCATGGCACTCTCACTATGAAAGGTTCTACAGATGATGATCAGCCTTTAATTATTTTGAAATCCCATGAAAAACACAATCCAATCTTTATATTGCTATGTACTAAGTCCACTGTAAAATTTAGATTATGCACACAAATGTGATGATACCAAAAAGTAAAATTCTAGTTTTCCTAAATGAAATCTTCTACTTGTTGAAAATTTCCACATTTATTTCTCTCTCAATTTCTTCTCTAATTCTCCTTTTAGAGTATTTCCTACTTTTTAGCCTGTTCATCTTTTGGTTTTTGCACAGACCACCTATTCTCAGCCTGCCTTTTCTGTGACCTCCCCTTTGCACTATTTTTAGGCGATTTTAATTATTTTTCCCCATTGTGGTAACGAACACTATATCCTATTATGCTACCCCACCATTTATATTGTCAAACAAATGCAGTGCTGTCTAGAATGCTGTACAATCAAGCCACTACTGCAGCTTCACTTTCCAAAAATTACAGGGGGAAGATAATTTCCATTGATCCTAACTTTTTGACAATGCTTCTCAGTGCAGCTGACAGTGAAAAGAGCATAGCAGGCTGAATGAACACGCTACTTCACAGGCAAGTATACTTCTTACGGGTATCTCATTTCCTTGAGAAACAGCTATTTATTTTTTTTTTTTTTCAATGAGCTGGGCTCTACTTTAGAAATGTCTAATAAAACCCACCTCTCTCTCATCATTGTCGCTAATCTTGACCTCCTGCCTGTTTCGTACCATCTGTAAGCACCTTTGCATTCTGCAGAGATGGGATACCCTCCCCTTCAAAAAAAGCAGAAGACACAAACAGAAAGCCCCGCAGTAACACCATCCTCTCCTCCGCCACCGCAAACCCACAAGTTACACGATCCCCTTCCCCATCGCTGACACCAGCACTGCGAACCTCCCCAGGCGACACCATCCACTTGCCCATCACTAACTAGCGCTGCCGTATCTCTACCACCTTCCTCCTCCCGAGCTGATCAGCTTGTTTCTTCTTGACTTTCATCTATACTTGTAAATACCTGGGGGTAAACTAGGTTTTATAAAGTATCTGTAACTTCTGTCACAACGGGACCTCGGTCAGTTTGGAACTTGGATGTGCTACTGCAAAATCCCCAGTACTAATAAATTTCAACTCCAAATAAGTAGTTAAAACTAATAAAGGATTTCAGACTTTGAAAAATGTTTCACACATCCTAGAGTCTAATTTATGGTCTTACTTATCTGCAGATTTAGATGGGAAAACAGTCTGGTGTGCCTTTATTTTCAAAGGCTTTCAACCACTCAACATCTCCTTCTGCTACAGAAGCCTCGCTGTAGAAACCAGCCAGCAACGTGCTGCTCTGCCTTCAGCTTCATCCACACGCTCTCCTGGGAACGGCTAGCAGGAAATCCATTTTGTTTCACTTCCTAAATGGGCACGGAACATGACTCAGCGGGCTTCGCACCGCTGTGGCCATTTTATCAGTCTGATGGTAAGTGTGGTTGATGATCCAAAAAAAGTCAGGCACATAAATGAAATACGTGCTCTTTATATGGGCACGACGTTTCAGCAACCTTCCTGGACCCAGGTATTCATGTTTTTTGTTTTCCTCCAAACTTTTAAGTCATATAACAGTTTTCTTTCCCCTTTTACTGATCATTTAATTGCCAAGGCATTCGTGAAAGGTTTCCTCTCTGCATTATTCCAAAGGGTTCATGAG
>VZTL01036290.1:24879-75372 GCA_013400535.1 Scopus umbretta
TTTTTTTTTTTTTTTTAAAGGTGTCAGCTGAGGTGTTCAAGTCCTCTGAAGTAACTCAGCAGTGATTGCCAGAGTAATTAATGAGAATATTTACAAGTTGTGAAGGAGACAAACATCTGGTTGGGAGGAAAGGTTAGGGAACAAAAGCACTACACTCTGACAAGGTGCAATCCAGAGGAAACTAACCTGCAGTGGAAATCAACAACTGACTCCAGAACAAGCCTATGACTAAACAGTACAAGGAAATGTGTTCAATATAGTAGTAGCAAAGACACAAACTTAAAGGATGGGTCTTTACGGACTGAACCCATTTGATCAGATAAACAGTGTTTGCAGACTAGTGGTGGAAGAGGAGAACTCCAGGGAATGATTTAATGGGATTTTCATTGCGATCGTACCTAGAATCACAAAATCACTGAATAGCGGAAGCTGGAAGGGACCTCTGGAGACCTGCTCAAAGCAACCCCACAACCTGGGCAACCTGATGCAGAGTTTGACCACCCTCACAATAAAAAGAAAAAAATTCTTATGTTTAAACAGAATTTCCTGTATTTCCATTTGAGCCCATTGCCTCTTGTCCTGCCACTGGGTAACCCTGAGAGGACTGTAGCTGTATCTCCTTTACTGCATCCCACCAGTAATTTGCACACATTGGTAAGATCCCCCTGAGCCTTCTCCTCTTGAGGCTAAGCAGTCCCACCTCTCTCAGCCTATCCTCGTGCCACACACGCTGCAGTCCCTTAATCATCTTTGTGGCCCTTTGCTGGACCCACTCCAGTAAGTCCACATCTCCCTTGTACTGGAGAGCCCAGCACTGGACACAGTATTCCCGATTTGGTCTCACCAGTGCTGAACAGAGGGCAATAAACATCTCCCTCGACCCGCTAGCTATGCTCTTCCTAATGCAGCCCAGGACACTGTTGGCCTTTTTTGCTTCAAGATGGCATTGCTGGCTGATGTTTAACTTGGTGTCCACGAGGACCCCCAGGTCCTTTTCTGCCAAATTGCTTTCAGCCAGTCAGCCCCCAGTGCGCACTGGTGCATGGGGTTATTCCTACCCAGGGGCAGGACTTGGCATTTCCAGTGTTGAACTTTGTGAGGCTCATGAGGAAAGAGACAGGCAAAATTATTTTTAAGACCTCACATTCTCATGAATCTGCACTTGGAGAATCATCTGATACACGTCAGAATACCCAACTTACAGCTCTGCAAATCTATTCCGAAGAAGCAGTTCAGCACCTCTAGTAAAGCATCTGCAGTAAAAAAACCACCCCTGTGCAACACTAGAGAGTGAAGTTTACGCTGAGCAGGGAGGTTATCACGAGTTGTCCTTTTGTCCAACTTTTGCCTCTGAACCTGAAGGATCTGCCTTTACAATTTCCACTAGTAAAGGTGGAAAGGTTTCACAGTTCTCACAAGTTCTAGTATCAGATCACAACACAGCAGAGGTTCATCGGCTAGAGAGACCTTGAGTAGCAACCCTAGTAAAGCGAGCTCCAGCATCTGGGTGGATGTCAGAGTTACTCTCCCTATTGTGACTGCTGCTGATTTTAGTTTACGCTGGATGTGAGAACCTGTCACTAAGAAATTGCATAGTGCTGAAACATAACTGCCAGCTGTAGCTTAAAATTTAAAAACTGACTGTACCAAATTCATTAAGGGCCATCAATCAATGTCTGAAATTTAAGCCCTTTAGATGAAACAACTCTAGTATTTTGCCTGGGAACCTAATGCCTCAGATTTCAGCTCCAGGATTGCCATAGGGAGATGATGCCAGTTCCTACCCTTATCCAGTGCTGAAGTTACCACTGTGCCAGTCCTGGAACACAGAGGGGTCCTACACACAGCACTGAACGACTGGTCAGGATTAGAAGCGGAGGCAATGTCTCAAAGAAGTACATACTTGGGGCGGTAGCCCATTATCAAGTAATGGATGAAGACTAGAGAGTCTCTGAGGCCAACTCTTTCCTCTAAATCAGAGGATTGGTTTTGGCTGGCTTGTAAGGCTGACAAAAACCTGCCTGAAGGCATTAGTACAACATAACACCATACCTGAATAAAAAATGATCCTGTTTTAAATCAGCATTGATCTCTCTTTCTTTCATGGTTTTGCCTATGTTCTGGAAAAGTTTTCAACTGAAAGGAGACAGGCATTCCTGTAACCTCCTACAAGCATTTATCTCAAGAAAATTTATGTTTTTTAAATATATGCAGATATTAAAACATACACAACCATTACAAAGTAACTTCATATTTAGTCAGTCACAGAATCCACAGCAGCAGCCATTGTCAGCACAAGCTTCACATCTTCCATCTTCTGCCTTCTAAACACTGAAAATGACCCTTTAATAGGAGATATTCAATCCAGGTCCATAGTGACAATGAACTCATGCATGTGTCCTGTCCCAGACTAAACTATAAACTTCTGGCTTGCTTTTTCCTTAGCAGGCACATCTGTAACCAGAGCTGTGTCTTCTCTCAACATTTCTTTTCCTACCACATGTCCCAGTAGTCCCAAGCTCATTCCTTCTACTGTCTCTATCCCTCAGATTTGCTATTTTTGCCTTACCATAGTCAGGCCCCCAACACCAAGCCTCCCTTACCTTCTTTTACTCTAGGGACATAATTCAGACTTGATGTACCCTACCTACTAAGCCTGCTGTGGCTTGCCACATACCTCTGTACATCAGCTGCAACGATTTCTCATCAACACTTTTAAGGAGGGGAACCGCTGCCTGACTCTGGAGCAAAAACACCACTTGCAACAGAATAAAAATTTCTGAGGGAAAAAAAAATTGTAGTAACTTAGAGGGCAAGAACACTGGCAAGAATTGTTCATGGTAACATAACTCAGCAAGCAGCTTGGGAGGTAGCTGTAGAAGAGGCTGATAAGAAGTAGAAACATAAATTTAATGCCACAAACATTACAAGTTATCCTATCAAGTTATCTGAATGATAAACCTCTGCGTAATGACTCCTACGTGTAACATAGGATTAAATTTGGAGACGGGGTGGCAGAACAGATGAATGGGGAGACTCTCTGGCTGCTGGGAAGAACGTGTTAGAAAAAGGGGCACTTGTGCAACTGCTCACAATGAAGATGGTTAGAGTGCGATCTGCATACTCTAGAGCAGCCATATATCCCGCAATCAGGGCAACAGAAGCTGTCAGATAATACAGGAATGTATGCACTAATCTATAAGGATGTACTGTTTTGGGTATCTATTAATTTCAAGCAGAAAAAAAAAAAAAGATCTGACTATGGATTATCTCCACATCTTTCCACCATTTCACTTCTGTCCAACCATGAAGTTTAAACATTTTACCCTTGCCTAAGAAGCTCTGTGCAATTCTATCCTGACCTGTAATTCATATCAACATTTTTACTGCCTGTTTCCTTACCGTTTTTATTCCACCCCAAGTGCTTTTCTTGAAGTACATGTTCATAAGGATAAGAGGATAGAGGAAGAAGAAGAAAGCAAAAAAGTCACTGAGGCTCTTCTGTTAGTGCAACCTGTTACGCAAGGATGGGAAAGACACTGCAGTACTGTAGTTTCCCTGGTATTTTAACGAGAGCAACCTCCCCACCTTTTTTCTAAATTTTCCCATAAGATTTCTCTCCATGAAATTACTCCCCTCAAAATTATTTTAGAAATCACTTTTTTAATGGGACACAGTTGTCACAAAATGTCTGTAAACATATAGAGCAACTGGGAAATTCACCTTCTTTTCTGTTGCAATAAAGAAAAGGCTCATTGAGCATCACAACTCCAATCTTGTTCAAATGCTGAACAAATGCAGATTAAATTCACAACCAGATATGCTTTGCAAGAGGATCAAGAGAAGACAATGAAAAAAATGCCAAAACCCAGCATAACAAAATCACAGCAGTACTTAACCATGTCACACGCAAAAATGTCAAGAAGCAGAGAACAGAATATAAATCATGAAAACTTAGCTAGAGACAGACTGCCAAGCTGTGCCTGCAAACAACTAGGCAAAAACAAGAGTCTAGAGCTTATCTACCTGGGTCTTAAAAGGAACAAGTCTATACACCTTGAAATGACTATAAATGCATTAAGTGGAAGAAGAGGTAACAACTAGTACAGCAGGGGTTTTAAAGGATGATAACATGATTTTACTGTGGGGAAGGAAACAAAAGATGAAGTTTAGTTTATGGGTGAAGAAAAAAAAAGTTTGTTTTTTTTTTTTCCTGAATTCACATACAAAACATCATACACATATACTGTGTGCAACTGTACAATAAATTAAACACACCACTTTTTTGGCCACTAAAACCAACAAATAGTTTCGATACACTTGCGCAACCTTCTGCAGGAAACCTTTTTTGTTTCCCTGAACCAAAGCCCTCTCAGCCAGATGACTCTTTCATCACTCTTTCTCACTGTTAATCTTCAGTTTTCCACCCCTTATTGCTCCTTAAATACTTTCCATAGGCAGTAAACCCTGGAAATTTTAGCTAAGAAAAGGTCTGGAAGTGAGAGGAGCTCAGCATTTACCTCCCATAGCGAGCACTGAAGTGACTCATGTGCTCAAATGCTACTCAAGACAGACATTTGAATGGGTACCAAAATCTTTGGGAGTTAGCACTTGACAACGTACGTTAAAGCATAGTTCAAGTGAAGTTTTTTAAAAGTTTCAGAATAAACATGAACTTTTAGAGAACATAATTTTTCTGCTGCTCGTTTTTTCATCTTGCACTACTCGTGATGCTAGGACTCTAAAACTAATCTTGTTTTGCACTGTTGCTGATGATTTCATAAAGGATCTATCTTCATCCCAGAAGCATAGAACACTTTTCACTCCAACAAAAGTCTGGACTTAAATGCTCTGGGACTAAGACCGTTGCAGTGAGAATGATGAAAGCATTAAGTGCTTCGTTACGTGAGAAAGGACAGCATTTTTACATATGTTGAACAGAAACCCTGCTCTGACCAGATGTTTCAAACAAGAAAATATTCCATTTACCATTTTCAACATGAGCAAGTCTGTGCATGAGAGGCAGCCACACAAGGCACTGAGGAGGTGGATCAGCCATCAATGTGTCTAAAAACATGTTTAGCATGATCTTTTTCTGCAAATAAAAAAAAAAAAAACAAACAACTTAATTGTAAGAAAATTTTCAAATTTATATACCAAAAACTACTTCAGCCTTAAAAATCTCTCTATGACTCAACCTCTGTCTACCAGGAATATTTCTTATGCTATAAAAAGATAAAAGTCACAACTTCTTTGCTCAGGGAGTTTCGATCTGTATTAGGCAAACAGTAACACCACAAAGAAGGTATTAGTATAGACACAATATAATCATACAAAAGTAAATGATAAACAGATGAACAGAAAACTCCAAGAATAAGGGGACTAGTCAGTCAGGATTCGTTCCCAAGTTGCAGTTAAAGATTCTTATTTTGAAGAGGGATACAACAAATGTGAGCAGACATTATTTAACAATGTAGAAAACAGTATTTCAAACATACAGACAACACTGAAGAAAGTAGACACAGACAAAAAAAGAGTAATTACAACTAATCCATACGTGATCCATACCGTAAATGATTTTTTTTTTAAGGCAAAATAAGGAAAAAGAAGAGGCAAGGGGAGAACTAAGCTAAGATTTTTAGAAAACTGTCAATGAAAAAGAAATTGAAATAAAATTATTAGGAGAAAGGGAGTCAGGCTTGTTAAGAGTAATATTTTCTAAGGTCAAGTGAGCAAGAGAAAATTTCTGCTGCAAAGACAAACAGATGGAGATAACTGGTAAGAAAAACAGCTAAGAATATCATGGATACAAAGAAAGAATATGTTGGCTCTTGCACACAATAAGCTAGATGCTTAAGAACTTCTCATAGGCAGAAGAGCAGCTGGTCAGACGGCAATGTCTTCTCACCTTAGCATATGGCAGCGTTACTCCAAAAAGCACCCACAACAGGGAGGGTAAGCAGAGCTAGAGGAAAAGCCAGGCTGGTTTTCTAGGAGCTGTGAAGTTAATTGCAGCTTTCACTTGCAACTATCATGACAAAAATTAAGGTGGTTTGGTTTGGTGGTTTTTGGTTCTTTTTCGGTTGTGGGTTGTTTGGGTTTTTGTTTTGTTTTTTTAATTACAGAGAAGGTTTCTATTTAAAGCATCAACAGTTTTGTTATTAGTGGCAAATATATACATCTAATACCTCTGCAGCTAACTATTCTGGAGAGATAATATGGAATTATAATTATCTATCCCATTTGCCGTTAAGGAAAATTCTAAGAAATATTTAATCCTACTTCTTCCAATTTTGTAAGGTGTCCTTGTTCCAGTCTCTCTGCTCAGTAAATGAAAAGCTTTTCCTGAATAGTTAACTGCTGCTACTAGAGAGTCCAAGAATTTCCTTTGCCAGATATGACATCAGACACACTACCTGGAAAAAAAAGAACGCCTGGATCTTGCCTGGCAATCCCAGCCTTCCCTCTGCCGCAAAGCTAAGTCATCCTTCGGGCTATTAACAACAACACACAGCCAACCTGCCTTCTCCTCTCTTTGGGGGCAAAGAAATCCAAAATCTTTTAACAAATGCACCTCTCGGTAAGGCCATGAAACACTATAAATGTGCTGAACCAAGCCTTCTGATAGAAGGAGAACCACAGTTTTTAACTGACCATGGTATGCGATGTTTGAGACCACAAAGGGATGCTTGTGTAACCAGGAACCGTTGTGCTAATGATGTTAAATGGCAGCATCAGCTGTAATTGATGTGCAGATTGCACGTTTCAAATTAAACATAATTTCCTACTTTCTTACTTATATAGGTATTGTACAACTTTATATAAATAGCCTCCAAGGTTCCCAATATTGACTTGGCTCCCATCTCTCACACAGTTTCATATACAAGAGCATTAAGGTTACTCCAAATAATAAATACTGCTCAGACAGACAAGTTTTCTGGAGACAAGACTCAGGATCCATTAGACATCACATCCATTTTTAAAAAGTATAAAAAGGAGGACCCTGGGAACTACCAGTCAGCCTCACCTCCATGCCTGTTAAGATCATGGAGCAGATCCTCCTGGAAAACATGTCGAAACACACGGAAGACAGGGAGGTGATTCAAGACAGCCAGCACGGCCTCATGAAGTGCAACTCATGCCTGATTTATCTAGTGGCCTTCTATGATGTGACTGCATCAGTGGACAAGAGCAGAACTATGAATTGCATGCACCTGGACTTCTGTAAGGCCTTTGATACGGTCCATCGCAACATTCTGGCCACTAAATTGGAGAGATATGAGTTTGACTGATGGACTGTTAAATGGATAAGGAATTGGCTGGATGGCCGTGTCCAAAGAGTTACAGTCAATGGCTCAATGTCCAAGTAGAAACCAGTAATAAGTGGTGTCCCTCAAGGGTCTGTACTGGGATTAATACTATTCAATATCATCATCAATGACATAGACAGTGGGATTGAGTGCACCCTCAGCAAGTTTGCAGATGACACCATGCTGAGTGGTGCAGTTGATTCACTGAAGGGAAGGGATGCCATGCAGAAGGACCTTGACAGGCTCGAGGAGTGGGCCAGCGTGAACCTTATGAAGTTCTACAAGGCCAAGTGTAAGGTCCTGCATGGGGTTTGGGGCAATCCCCAGTACCAGCACAGACTGGGGGATGGATGGATTGAGATCAGCCCTGTAAAGAAGGACTTGGGGGTACCGGTGGATGAAAAGCTGGACATGAGCTGGCAATGTGCACTCGCAGCCCAGAAAGCCAAACCATCTCCTGGGCTGCATCAACGAGCAGCATGGCCAGCAGGTCGAGGGAGGGGGTTCTGCCCCTCTGCTCCGCTCTGGTGAGACCCCCTGGAGCACTGCGTCCAGCTCTGGGGTCCCCAGCACAGGGCAGACATGGACCTGTTGGAGCGGGTCCAGAGGAGGCCACAGAAATGGTCAGGAGCAGCTCTGCTCTGAGGACAGGCTGGGAGAGTTGGTGGTGTTCAGCCTGGAGAAAAGGCTCTGGGGAGGTGTTATTGTGGCCTTTCAAGCTGTAAAGGAGGCTTATAAGAAAGACAAAGGCTTTTTACCAGAGCCCATGATGACAGGACAAGGGACAACAGTTTTAAACTGAAAGAGGGTAAGTTTAGATTGGACACGATTTTTTTTTATGATGAGGGTGCTGAAAGACTGGAACAGGTTGCCCAGAGACATCGTAGATGCCCCATCACGGGAAGCGTTCAAGGTCAGGTTTGATGGGGCTTTGAGCAACCTGATCTAGTTGAAGATGTCCCTGTCCACGGCAAGGGGGTTGGACTAGATGACCTGTCAAGGTCCCAAACCATTTTGTGATTCTAGGACTCTATGATTAGACAGTGATATATGATACTCACAGTGGCAGAAGAACCTAAACCTAGCAGGAGAGCTTCCTTCTGCTATAGACAAGGGTGTTCCTCAAAGAAAAAAAAACTGGTTCCGTTTAAGCAGTGAGAACCTTATGAGTTGTCAAAGCCTGTGTATGGATTGATGCAACTTCCGTGTAGTTCATGAGAGGGCATTAGGGACACAGGCTTTGGTTTGTTTGGTTTTTTTTTTCCACGATACAGGTAGGATATTTTGCAACCAATTGATCAAAAAGAACCACACAGCATTATCAGTACTACATCTTGTCTGTCTAGGCATAGACATTCTCGGTAATGGCTGAGTTGACAGGAAAGCAAACAGCAGTCTCTTCCTCCTGGAAACTAGGAATGTGTCAGAGGAGGCTAGATAAAGCCCTTTCTCGTAGCTGCTCTAACACTTCCTACTGGGTTCGGAACCCAACCATGGAGCAACCACAAAAACATCACTCAGTCACCATTTGTGATACAAAAACAACCAAACAATCTGCCAGCAGGTTATAAACGCCAATTACATAAACTGAAAATTAGTAAATGTGAAGGCACAACCAGTCATGAGGGTCAAATGCTCCCCAGGAGAACAAACACATTTCTGCGTAGATACAATCTATAATTACCTGCTTACTCTCTATCCTATTGTAATAATTGTTTTTAGCAATTGCTGCTACCATACCTACTTGTCTTAACAGCTCTGTAGTCTCAGATCTTCTTGCAGGTGAGAGCAGTGGCAGGTTATACCAGTGCTATTCTTATATTTAGAAGAATACCATAGGCTTGCTTCAACAGCAAAAACTCAGCCAGTTTTATTGTTACATTGCCAACATGCTTGTTCCAACAAGATGTTAATGCATATATTTCCCCACAAAATACTGGCGCAAAACCACATCTCCTGAGCCAACACAGAGCTATGCGATTTTTTTAACTCTACAGTGATCAAAACAAGTTATACTGACCTAAGCAGCTGTGTATCAGACCCCACCTGTGTATCTAACTCTCCTGCGTCGTGTGCTTAAACTGCAACTCTATCAGAGTATACTTACACCATCCTTTATAAATAAGACGATCCCGTCCTTAATAAAAATATCCTCATTACTCACTTTAACAAGACTGCACATCCTGACCATCCTTCTGACACTGCTAAGCTTGTGCAGTCAGGTCAGCTATCAGCCATACCATCCATGAAGCCTAAGTCAGCCAATGCTGTAGCAAAGCTTTTATGTGAGTAATGTATGGACAAATCAACACCTATCTAGGCCTGCTTGCCTAGTTTGTGCTGCTGAGTTTCAATAGAATAACGTGCAGTTTGACCCTACAGAAGCTGAGCTCCTGGCTCCCGAGTCTCTGAAGTAAACTTCCCAGCTCAGTAGAAACCCTGCAATTCAACTGCTCTGTAAATGAGATGTAAAGTGGACAGACCTCTGCAATGACACACTGTGCCATAAACACAGAAAGATTCTAAGGCAGGGAATGTCATGGCAATACAACATCTCTATGACAAATAGATGGACTGCAGCCAAGTGAACAAGAGTCTTAAGAAAAGTATGACATGATGTCTTACATCTGTGGAAGCCCCCACTTGACCTAGAATAGTAAATTATTACTGGAAGCTCTTTATACATCTGGGAGCCATCACAAAGAGTGCAGCTCTTGCCAAAAGCATCCAAATAAACTCCATTTTGCGTGGGCAACAAGTTTGAATTCTTCTGTCTGTGACTCAAGAAATGAAACAAGAGTTGTGGAGTGTATGCAACCACTGACACTTCTTTGCCCATCTGCCCTTTCACCACTCAGACAGTAGTGATATATTAGCCTTTTGCACCTCAAAGTGGCTCCCAGAACCAGGACCTCCATGAATAGCCAGGAACCACAGCTGGCCAGGACGGATTTGTCTCTTGGTAGTTTAAGTAACACCAGGGAATGTTCCTGGCACTAAAACTCAATCACGCATGCTTTTACATTATTAAACCTGTGCCTGGTTTAAGCACTCACTCTCCCAAATGATTCCAGCATCCAGATCAGGTGTTAATATCAGCTAGGAATCATTTTTAATAAACAGTTTCCATGTAACCACCCTGCTTGAGGGAATAAGAGAGTTTAATAGTATGGAAGTGGTTAGACCGTTCCAGTTGGCCTTAGGACCACAGAACAGCTCCTGGCACTGTTTAGTTAACTAGTACAGATGTAGCTTATACATCTGTCATGTAAATGCCAAAGTCTGAAACCCCACAGATTTACCAATGCCATCTGGAGAGAATTTCAGCAAAATGATAGGCTGTAACAGGAAAATACCACAGGAGTGCCTCTGGGAAGCTTACTTTCAAACCTGGGAGGCATGAGAAAATGAAATTAAGTCTAAGACAGACTATCCATCTACCTCCCAGGACCTGTTTGTTTCAATGTTTTCAAATAAATGAAAGAACTGTCTGGTGGTACAGTGTATATCTGGGTTAATAAAAAAAAAAATTACCACCTTCTAGAAACCTGGCCCTACACTAGTGATTTTGTTTTGCTGAATAAAATTTAGAGGAAAGGGATTTCTAAAAGTTAATCAATAGGAAGAAATAGCTTTCTTCTTCATGGAAGCTAAAGTCAAAGAGTGCTAAGACATGCTGCAGGCAAGCCATGTGTTACTATACCTCACTTGGCTACCATGGTGAGGTTTGCATCGGGTATCTTAGAAATCCCAGTCAACTGTCAAGGTCTAGCTAGCTGCACTAGCCTCTCGTCATGGGTAAGAGAGAAACGGTCACTTCCAGAGCGTAGGCTTCTGAACAAAACAAAAAACCCCATCCCCATTGCCTTTGCAGACAGTGGAAAGTGCACGTAGAGCTTAGAATCCGATGCCTGACTTTCAGAGCTCCGAAGTGCGGCTGTGGTTTTACATTCAACAGCAGTGCCACTTACATGAAATTTGATTTGATCGGCTCGGTTTCCCTACACGCATAAACAGCTTGTGCTGACGTAACAGAAAGGGTGGCACGTCTGTGGGAACAACTATGGCCCACAAACGCCTCCACCAGCGTTGAAACGGAAAAAAATATTTATTAGTTACACTGTTAGTAAAACAAAACTCTGTCCCCAGTAGCTCATAGATGAGCTGGAGACCTCATCATTTCCTAAATCAAAGGCTGTATCCTACTGTGTTGTGTTTCAAATATACTAATTGCTAATTAACTTAAATTTAGTAAAAGTGACTATAAATTCTAAATCTAAATACTTCAGAAATATTTATTCTGGAACATAATCATGACCAGAGTCTAAACATTTAATTTTAAGCCTAAGATTATCTATGTTCATGTTTACAGTTGATTTAAGGATTATTTATACTATTTACATTATCTCAAATTAGAAACAAATCCTTGGAACAATTACGTTACAACTAAAGTGTATAAAGAACTAAAAAGCTCTTTTAAGATCATTACTACAACATCTACTCTACACATTACATGTAAGGGAAATATTTTGGAAAAAGCAGCTATGCCAATAAGCACAACAGTGAAGTTGATTTAAAAATAAACTCTATGTACACAATGTATTTATTTTGTACAGACCCAACCAACTAGCAAGTGATTTGTCGAAACTAATGCTCTTAACACACTGAGAAAACGTAAAAAATAAAATCAAGGGAAAATAGTAAAAATGCCATGTTTCACGTTTTAGGAAAGAAATACGTCACCCTTGCTGTTCTTCTGATGTGGAAACAGGAGTGTCCATCAAGGAGGGGGGAACAAGCTAAAATTGTGCAAAATCCTTTAATTACCTAAAACCTAGACATGCTATTTTAAATTATTCAGACTTTCTTAAAACTGCTTACCTTATATAGTGTATATTGCCACCCCCCCTCCCTCCAAACCCCATACAAACTACAACCAAAGCAGCCAGTGGACTTTAGAAGAAAGCACTATATTAACGAGCAATACAAAAATCCTGTTTTGTTAACTCTTACTTGTTGTGGGAAACAGGTCCGTACAGAATGCTCTGTGTATCCAAAAGAAGGCCCCTCAAACACAGCTGTTGGAAGTTTTAGAACTTCTTTCAAAAACTGATCAAACTTGGTAAATATCATTAGTCCATTTGAATCTGATATTTGAGAGAAAATATCTGTAAGAAAATAACATAAAACCCTACAGTAAATACATGCTTGCTACAGAAAAGAAATTATTTCAATCTGTTTAAAACTCAAGAAGATTCTTTTATTCTGCACATAGTTTCTTATCACTTCCTATCAAGATAAAAATTTATAAATGAATGTATTCGAACATGCTATGATATAAATCTTTCCGTTTCCTCCATCCCATCTCACCCACTCTTGAGAAAAGATTCTGCCCGTGCATTAACCGTAAGAGCAAGAAAGCAGAAGCTAGGAGGCATTATAAAAGTTACAGAACATTACATCTTTGTGTTTACGCCTTCAAAATAAAACTACATAAAATCCCTCGAGAAGTCTCCTAGAATTAAAAGAGTTGTAAGAATCACAAAGCCAAAACTGGCAAAACTCCTGGTAAATCTGGTGCACGTCAACGGCATGTTGAACTGAAGTAACACGGCACAGGAGGAGAGCATCAGAAGTAAAGCAGTCAGAAACCGGGGTGCAGTGACTGCCATCTCCAAGGATAAAACACGTGAGCCATGCAGCTGAGTAGATGGGGAAGAAGAAATCTGATCTAATTTTATACGAGATGCTGCGCACACTGAAGAGCTAGAACAGGAACTTCTGTCCTTATACAATAAAATGTTTATGATGAGACGAGGTATGCTTTTTAATTAGCTACCTGGGGCTAAATATATTGCTGAAATAAAAAAAAGTATGGAGCAAGATGTTCAGCAAGCTTGTGTATATATGGAAAAAGAAAGGTAGAGAGGGTGGTCCCAGAAGGTGGCAGGGAGGAGGGCAGTTTTGCAGGTATTTTCACTCCCACGCCGTGCTCCCAGCTACGGGCACGTGGATGGAAGGACATCTCCTGAGCCGCCCGCTCTGGAGCCCCTCTATCCCCTTACTGCACAGAGCCCAGCTCCTCCGACCCCTCTGCTCCAGCCATTCCACACGGCCAACCCAAAGCTCCCAGCTCTCATGTCTCAGGAACGGTAAAAATATCGGAGAAGATGTGCAGGTAGCATTACAAGAAAATGGTGTCATATAAAATATTAGGACAGCTGCATGCAGATAAAGCAGAACTGTCCTGGGATCAAAAATCTCTTTGGAAAAGACAAATCTCTCAGACAGCAGAACTGGGTCTCTGATATACTTGCAGAGTCAGATTACTCTGTAAAGGAAGATTTCTCTAATAAGAGCACTAATATTAGTAAGACCTAAAATTTTCCAAGATGTGACAGATACCACAATTCTTCACTAAACAGCCACTGAATCATCTATGAGGTTATTTAAGACACCATCAGTAATTAAACATCAAAAAGGATATGTTGACAGAAAATAAGCTTAAATTAAGTGATCAAAACTGCATCCATTAAAAAAACCCAGACTATTTCAGAAAGGCATATTTCTAGTAAACTAAGAGAAATTATTCCAGTCTCCCGAACGAACGAGCTCATGAAGAAGCCTACAATATCTGAGTTAAGGGTGATAAAGCTGTCTGGAATTCATATCACTGGCTAAGCAGACAAGCTTGAAGTGAAGGTCTGAAGCCCTTGTTGAGTAATCTTATAAGGCAAATTGGGAATAACGGGGGAGAAAAAAGGAAGGGGGTCGTGGAGGAATGCTGTATTTTTGAAAATTAAGCCAAGCAGAAAAATTAAACTTTACCTGAAAATTGAATGGGGAAGAAAAGTCAAGGTCAAAATGCACACAAATGAAAACTATGGAAACAACTAAAACTAATTAGAGACCCAAACTTCTAGGATCCTAATCCATTCTAGATTAGAATCACTCCAGGACTAGCACATGCACAAACTGAAGGTCTAGTAATAAATCTGTCGATGCGGGACTGGTAGAACATGAGTGGAACATGATGGTAGTTGTATTTAAAAAACGGACGGAAATCTTCTGGGTAAATACAGCCCATTAATCTGAACTCAACAGCACGCAAGATCTAAATTATTTTAAGGAGAAAGTTAATTAAAGCTATGGAAATAAATTGAAAATGAGATAAAATAGAACAGGCTATACCAAGGGTAAATTAAAAAAAGAAAAAAAAAAAACAAACCACAAAACACAAAACCAAACCCCACTAACCTATATCTTGCAGTCATTAAAAAGTGGTTTTATAGTCAAAGTAAAGTTGAACTCATTTACGTGGGAAACTTCCACATGGGAAATTAACAGTGAAATTGGAAAAGATAAAGATTAGTAGTATATAATTATAGTCATGTACCCTTTCAAAGGGCAGTAAATTACCCTCAAAGAGAAAACCTCAAGCTAAACAGCGGCTAACAGTATAATTTCTCAAGAGCTCAACTCAGGGTCACAACAGGCATGTGCTAATAAAGTTTCCTGATGACAAGGTATTATACTTTAATTCTCATATAGAATTTCAGTTCAATGCTACTATGCTATAAACATTTTTTTAAACCAGAGAGAATAAAAAATTTAAAACTACAGAAAACACTGCTCAGTCCTCAAAACACCAACATAAAATGCTACTTGTGCAACTTGCAATTTCCTTTTTTCAAACGCTTGTAGTAAAACTTTTACATTAAGAACAGAACTCATAATATCATCTATTAAAGCTGCCCAACAGTTCCCTCGAGAGCCTCTTTTCAGTGACTTTAACTGCCAAAATTCATTGTTCTGTGTTTTCCAGTCAAGGCATTTGCCTGATGCTTTGTACAGTTTCAGCTGAAGGCTCTGCTATTTCTCCAAGTAAGTTAAAAACAGAGCAGCAAAAATCTGCCACCCTCATTTTCTAGGGTCTTGACCTTGAGCGTATCCTGCATCTCACAATTCCTATGAAGTTGTCAATTTTTATCATACAAATTAATAAAATATTTGTTAAATACTAGGTTTAATATCAGTAAAAGCCAAGAAAACAAATTTAACAGATGAGTTAGCTTGACTGTGCTTGCGTATGTGTGCTTTTGTGTGTGTATGCAAGTTTATCTGGCATTAACCCAAAGTATGTATTAAGGTCAAAAGGACAATCCAAAGAAATACCGGCCAGTCAGCCCCACTATGGTTCCTGGGAAAATCATGGAGCAAATTGTCTTGGCACACATTCCTGGGCACATGAAAAAAAAGTGACTGGGATCCATCAGCATTACTGAGACTAAATCACACCTGACCAGCTCAACTGTCTTCTGTGATAAGATGACTGAATTTGTAGGTATCATTCACCTCAACTCGAGCAAGGCTTTTTACTTTTTTTCCCCCACAATATTCCAGTATCCAAGCTGGGATGTCACAGGCTGCATGGGTGAGCAACCAGACGGGCAAGTAGCTGGTTGGCTGATCAGGCTTGGAGGGTAGTGGATAATGGGTCAAACTCTACATGGAGACAAGTAACAAGTGCGCTACTGCTGGAATCTGTCCTGGGACATGTCCTGCCCAACGCGTCTATCAGTGATCTGGGAGAGATGCCAGAGTGTGCTCCTGTCGAGTTTGCAGATGATGCCAAACTGGGGGGACCAGGTGATACCCTTGAGGGCAAGGGCTGCCATCCAGCAGGACACAGACTGGCTGGAGGAAAGAGCCGGCAGGAGCTGTATGAAATTCCAAAAGGACAAACGCAGTCCTGCCCTTGGACTCTGGCAGCGATCCAGGTGGGAGACTGCCTGGCTGGGAAGCAGCTCTGCTGGAAAGGTCCTTCTGGGTTCTGAGGTCACAAGCTGAACGAGAGCCAGCAGCGCACCCTGGCAGCAAAGGTGGCCAACGGCAACCCGGGCTGTGTGGACAGGTGGCTCAGCTAGTAGAGGGAAGTGATTATCCTCCTCCACTCAGCATTTGTTAGACTTCCTCTAGGTACTGTGTCCAGTTTTGGGACCCCCCCCAGAATCAGAGAATTGCTGAGCATCACAGAATATGAAAGACAAACTGAAGTGAGCTCTGTAGAGGGCTACAAGGATGGCCAGCATGCTGGAGCACTTACTCTGTGAGGACAGGCTGAGGAAACAGCAATTGTTCAGAAGGGAGAAGATAAGACGCTGAGAAGACCTAATAAAACCACCCAGGCACCTACGAGGAGATTATGAAGATGCTTTTGGAGGAAAATTTAGTGATTAGGGTTTGAGAGCTAGGTGTCAGAGAGGTCATAAGTCTGGGACAGGTACTGGAGAGGCCAGAGGATCCAAAAGGCTCCAAGGACCAGCTACTAGATAGATGAGCATCTACGGCCCGTCACTGGAGGGACCCTTATTGTACAGGCACGTGCATATATGTATGCATGTATTTATGCTGCTAACAGACTTTCATCCCGATCAGGCCGATCGGGATGGGAACAGAACCAGGTCATAGGTGCTGTCACGTTCACATGGGTATTTTCTATCCATGTTGATCACTGTGGCTGTGTGTGCGTGTTCCTACTGGCAATGCGTACCCACCCTCACCGCTGGTGGACCGGGGACATGACGCTGTGGCAGCCTTACCTCTACCAGATCAGATGTTGCGGCGACTCCTAACATTTGTTATAAACAAACAAGATGTAAGGAAGCCTATATAAAATCATGCACTGCGCTTGGTCGGTTTGAATAGATGTGATACCACAACAAACCACATGTTACTATTACTACTACTACTTTGGTCCACTGATTAGGACCAAAACAAGTAACTCCTCTTTCACCCCCACTCCTCCAAAAACCAGAATACTCTCTCCCCAAAATCAAAACCCCACAATCAGACTAATTAATCTACAGCAGATTAATTTTCAAGACCTTTATTATGTGAAACCTAGTATTTAGCATCCCTTACTGTATGAATTTTTAGACTGAACTTCAGTAAGCACTAAAGGCTTATCGGAGGCAGATGGTGAGAGGGAAAAAGGAGCTAGTGAGGCGAGGGAGCCAAGGAGCACCACACAGGTAGAGCCAGTCGTTAGAGAAGTCAGACAGCCCTTAAAAAGAGCAGAACGGAGGCTTGATTTACTGAAAGTTCTGTTTGCAATTTACTTGCAGAAATGACATGGAAGGAAGCACTAATTACTTCACAATGAATCTACTTGAATGCCAAAATGAAGTCATTTGAATCCACAAAATCTGACATTTTTATACAGCATTTCTTGGGCTTAAAAAGCTATGACAAAAATCATAAAGTCCATAGCAGTAGGCTGGGTTTACGACTCCTACCTTGCACACCACGTAAAGGAACTCCTTTGCAAGGAGCATCATGTCACAGGAAATAATCTTTTCCAGAGACAGCAAAGTGGTGTCGTTGAACAACTCCCATTTCATATGTGCTGTCAGACACTGTATGGACTGAAAAACACTCCATTTGTTCACATTTTCAGAATTTAAAAAAATAAGCCTGTACATATGCAAGTACAGAGATTGAGTTACTATCATTCATATAATTTATGAGATGAGGGGAAAAAAAGAAAATATTTACAACTTCCAGGATTTCCAGAAAGCCTCACGTTCCAGTTGAGCCGGAGCTGACAGCCTGTTTGGGAAAGGGAGCGGAGGCAGTGCAGGAGAGGGGGTGGCATCAGGGGAACAAGTAAACTGGGAACAGAAGTTGTTCAGTGATGAAATGGGTCAGTAATCAGAAAGACAGGTGGGAAAGACAGGAAAGGGAAAAAACCAAGACTGCATATTCATCATGATCAGAAGAAGAAATAAAGACTATGAGAACAGCTGAGGCAGATCTGATCAAAAGTCTGTTTATCCCAACAGCAGATGGCTCAGGCAAGCACGTTCCCCACAATATTCCTCCGCTCACTGAGAGTATCTTTGCATTCAGCAACCTTTGATGAATTTGCCTTCAGTGAAATTGGTTCAAGGAATAATCAAGTGGTGTAAATGTTTGATGCCGACAACATCCTTTGCTAAAGTTTAAAGAAGTATTGTTTTTTGTCGTTTCAGTCTGTCACTGCTAATTTCAGTGACTGCCCTTTAGTTTCTGACCTGGAAGGGGAAAAGGAACAGCTGTTTTCTATTCACCACTGACACATTGCTCCTGACTTTATAGAACACTATCCTTTCAACACCATGTTTCTTTCCAGGTTGAAGAATCCTGCTCTGTCTTAACGTCCTTCGTACAGAAAGCTTTCTCTACCTTCGATGATCTTTGCTGTTCTTCTCAGAAAAGATGTATCAGAACTGGAAAGGGCAGAGTACCAGATGGGGTACGAGAGCAGCACTCATTCAAAGCATAAAGGCACCATGGATTTATACAGTGCCTTCACCGCTCCACGTCCTTCCCCTCTGTAACATTTCGTATGTTTTTAGCCATTACTAAACAGAGCGTCAACGTCTCCACAGAAGCATAGCTCCAAGATCTCTCATCTGAGCAACAACAACATTCTTAGTTCACCTTTCCGTGCATCACATTAGGATTACACTTCACTCCTCCAGCATGCACCACTTCACATACATTCACTCTGAACTGCACCTACCATTCTACTTCACAGTTACTCAGCGCTGTCAGATGACACTACAACTCTTCAGTCTATTTTAGCTTCTACTATGCTGATTTACTTTGCATCAAATTGTCACCTTTCACTGTATTTTTCCAGATCATTTATGACAGGGTTAAAAACAGTTTAGGTCCAGCACTATCCACCAACCCCAATATACAAAAAGGACCTTTATTGCTCTTTTTTGGTTCCTTTTAGCCAACCTTCTGTCCTTGCAAAGACCCCACCTTTCACCCCTTTCATCAAACTAAGCACCAGTGAGTGCACAAGGGGACAGAGGAGTATCCAGAAGTGGCAGAGGTGCATGTGAAGAAAGTGCCATGACCTTACAACGCAGTGGCAAATCAGCATTACTGTTACAGTCAGATAAAGAAATTTTTCCTTCCCAGTTGACTCATAAGATATTATACCTGACAGAACAACAAAAACAACCCTCACCAAAACCAGGTTTTACATAGCTGTGGTCAACAATTAGTACTATCATAAGAACTAGCCCAGAAACGTCAGATGGTGGGAAGTCAGGGTGAGCGACATATGGAAAAGGCAAGGAGAGGTACTGAGTTTTAACACTGAATTAAAAAAAACCAACAAAAAAAAAACCCAAAACCAAAACAACAACAACAACACCACCACAACCCACAAAAACAACACAGAAGTGCTACTGTCCAAAACATATCAAATACAAAGTCACGTGGCTCCTTGAAAATGATGCTCTGCATCCAAACAGAAGTGCACTGAGGAAAAAGGGACAGCAGATGCTGGAGGAAAGATCCAAAAATACAACGCAAACTGAAGGTTAGCTGGCAAGATAGAAGAAAGAATAAGTGAAAGGCACAACAACCAGAATATGACAACGCTATAAGCAGATAAGCAGCAGCTTATCTTAACTTTCACTCTTCAGTGAAAGTAGTCAAAAGCCTTTCCTCCGTGTATGAACGTCAGTTAAGATTTTTTATAAAGTTACAGTGGCAAAGGAAACAGGAGCCAACAGAATAAGAAAAAAGAAAAAGGAAGCTTCAAATGCTATAAAGAAAAGCAGACATTATGAAAAGACAGAGAAAGAGAGCAGTACATTAAATGCACAAATTTTAAGCTTTAAGACTAGACACACCTGTTAAATAGGACTATTAAATGAGGTGTCCTTAAAGTGAAAGCATCTTAACTAGCTACCTTTTGAATCAGTAACTTGAGGCTTAAAATAACTTCCAGAATGATATCTAGGTCTTTGCCTGAAAACATCAAAAGTTTACTGATTCCTATAATGTTTGATTCCAGTGGCTAATTGCCTTTTCCAGTAAAAGGTCACATCGCCATTTGCTTCAAGTGCTTCAGTATTGTCTTTCTAGTTCTAAAAATAAGGCTCCTTTTCTGTCCCAGGCCTGTGCTGAACTGCTCATTTACTGTAACCTCCTCAAATCTTATCCTAATTAAATCCAAAATGTAATATTTTACTGAGGAAATATAGTCTCTATCTTTTTCCCCCCCAGTGTTTGATCTTGTGTGTTTTATAGAAGTAACGCTTCTGTTAAAAATGCTTAAGAAGTCTTAAACATCCTCTGTCATATATGCCTGTCCCCTTTTATTTAACACTAATCTTTAGTCACCTCCAGCTTTGTTTTTAATTGGAGAGTTTTATAGTTACTACCAGCATTTCCTGGTACTGAGACATGTGCAGCCTTAATATTAACATGTGGATGCAATGATTTCTCTATTTTTCAGACCTTGTCAAGTAGTTTAATTCAGCATACTAGTATTTCACTTTTATGGATATCACTGATTCTCTACTGATACAGCAGAAGGCTCATGGGAACCAGGAAAAAAAGGAAGTAAGATTGACGAAAAGAGAATTAAAAAAAAGAATGAAAAAATAATAACTGAGAAGCTAGAATTACAGAATGAGAAGATGTGCCTCAGATGAAGTGGAAGACACACAGAAGCCCCTCCAACATCCTCAAAACAGGGGAAGTGGCAACAAATTTGACAGTACTATCAGAAAAATCAGAGCTGAAGTTTTACAGTTAAAGAAGTGGCCAAGCATTTCAAAGCAAACAAATGTATTTGTAAAGCCTACTCAATAACAAACTCAGTATGTTGTATGGCCAGCAGATGGCATGTGTAACAAAAACATTAATATAGCAAGCATCGTTTCATTTCAGTATAAAGATAGCTGAATAAGCAAAAAAGTTAGCTTTCAGAACTTAATACAATAAAACATAGGTGGCCTGTAATGGAAACAAGCATTTCAGAAAATGGTTTGATTTGCTTGAAAATACTTACATCTGAGTTTGTCCAGTATTTTACCACCACACATTGTCGCTAACATAGCTTTCACTGAAAATACCGTCAGCTTCCCATGGCCCTCACTGTGGGGAAAAAAAAAAAAAGATCACATGGTTAGTAATTACTACATAGAATAAGTAAGAAAAATACTTGAGGCCTAGGAAGGAAATGCATAAGTGCCCTCCATTAACTACTAAGATCTGCTGAAACTATTTAATATAACATTAAAACAGTGATAATACTAGCATTTTTAATATATTGGAAGAGTTAACAAGTGTCTAATCACAAATCAAATTTTCTTGCAGAACTAGGAAAAATGCACAGATGAAGAGACTATCACTTGTTTTGTTGGTCCCATAACTGTCCTATAAAAAAGTAATGTTAATTAAATTTTCCCATTAAAATACATTTGTTCACTGCAAAATATTTCAATTTTTCCTCTGCTACCCTTTGTTAGTTGCTTTAAATTTTTACTCTTGGATTTAAACTCTGATGTTCAAATACACGTTTCATTCTAAAAACGGTACAGTAATCGACAGCTAACGGAGAAGTTGTACGGTATCCTGAATATACCACACAGAACAGGAGTAACGTGAACAATGCTTTATTCTACTTTAAGTTAAACAAGCTTCTGTGCTATTAGAACAGATGGCACGTTTGGGGAATCATTTTCTAGTATCAGCAAGATAAAATCAATTTGTCTCTACGGAAAGTATGAAAAAGCCCATTCAGCACAGTACGATATGTAGAAACAGCTATGTGCATTATTCCTGTTACCAGCAAGAAAGAAAAGAATGAAATTATGAGGGAAACAGGTCCCCAGAGACACAGATGGCGGCTTCCTGGCTTAAAGCACAGCACGGCTGATACCCGTTTCTCCCAGCTTCGTGCTGGCGAAGAAGGCATGCATCCCGCCTCCCTGCCTCCTGGACTTCTCTATCACCTTTCATAGTAATAAAGACAGGAGTCGGAGAACTTCCAACAGACGATCGTGGACAGCCACAGCGTGGCGATCTCGGTGTAAATCCACTGTTACTGTGAAGCCGGTAGAATGTTAGTTTAGTGGTGCACAGGGCAAAAGAAATGTGTGTAAACGTGGGTAAAAGCTGTTGGAATTCTGAGCAACTTCTGGCCAAACAGAAATGTAAAGAGTCATTATCCTTAACTATAAGTAGCAACAGTGGTACAGACTGATAAACCACCAAGAAAGTTAAGAGTCACATATAAAAGGAGAAAAAGAATTTAAATATGCTCAAGTAACTATAATTAAATGTATTGGACAGATAATTTGTACTATCGTGGGAAATATGATGACGGGGAAAATACATGGTGAGTGTTAGATCTAGAAAGACTCCAGAACACTTCTCAGTGGAAACAAGATGTGTATTTAAAATTTGCACTTGGAAGACTAGCACTTGGAAAGTGTTAAAATTATTGGAAGTAAATATTGGCTTATGGTATTGAAGTAGTGACAAAGTCCGATGTCAGTGACAGACAAGCAACCAGATGGAGACATCAGGAAGCAACCAGATAACCTTTTTTCCCCGCTCCCTCATTCAGAGTTAATATGCAAGTATCTTCTGGTAACACACACTCCACGGTGAGGTAAAGGCTCTCAACCTTTCTCAGACTGAGAAGTATCTGAAATATAATATACTATTTCTCTACTACAGACTCAGAGTATATTTCAAATACTCCCTCTACAAAAGAGAGGCAATCTCCCCTAGAGCTACAGCTGCAGGAAGATCTGTGAAGAGGAATGGTGACTCCAAGGCCATCACTTTGTTGATGTCCAGTACCCTTTCAACCACTGTTTAAAGAAACTAACAAAGGGAGAAAACTGAACACATTAGATATTTATTTCAAGCTATATAAAGGCTACAAAGTTAACTAAAAGTTAAAGATCTCAGCTGTCCTTTGTTTGTCTTTTCTTTTAAATAGCTTTCTCAAAGGAGTAAGTTGGCACTCTCTGCGTGTAAAAAAAGACGACTGACTACATCCGAAATTGGTAGTCTGAAAAGTTTATGCTTTTCAAGCCTTGACCTCCAATTTTATCTGAGCAAATCTTATTAGCTAATTCACATTTCCACAAGTTATAGTCTCAGCCTCCCTCCCCTTTTTCTTTTTAAGAGACATTCATTTTCTCTCAAAAGAGAGTTCAGCTTTGAATTAATTTCCAGAAAAAACCCAAGTGACTAAAGCCATTGGTATTTCTGCACAGGATACAATCTTATCCTTGGAAAGGTATCTTAGGGTGCCTTCAGATATTAGGCCTGCTTCGCTGATATTCTGTTTATTAATCAAGAAGAACCCCAAAACCCCCCCCCCCCCCGCAATCTGGTAGAGGTGTAGTTATTAAGCAACTTGCCAAAAGCTATTTTTGTACCAATGCTATTCAATCTGCTGAATTCCCTATCAAAAGGAAAAAGGACAAAACTTTCCACCTGATTTTGAAACTCCTATAACAATCAGGAGTTCTCAGGATTGGAAACAGAACTGGGGGACTTGTTTAAAAAAGACTGGGCCTGTGTACATGAGGCTTCTTCCAGTTGTCTGAAGAAAGCCTCCTCCTCCCTCCTCCTCTACGTCTTCCTAACCCGGCGGTCTGCAGCAGACGCCCACAGCAATGATGTCCATGCCAGTCTGCCCACTCATCCTGACTCAACGCCCCAGGCGGCTCATCAGCCGTCCCCAGGCAGAGCTCCATGCACTCCAGCCGCTCTCTCACGTAAAGGGCGACTCCCCCTCCTGAAGAGCCCACTGCAGCCCTCCAGTTGCGCCAGCTCTCCCACCGTGTCCCCTCTAGAGGAATCGGGCCCCTCGTTCCTCCTGTTTGCTCCCCATGCTGCAGGCAAGACTGTGCAGCCCCTTCAGCGAGGCACCTGGTCATGCTCATCTCCCAGAAAAGGCAGGAGAGCTTTCCCCATAATGCTGATCCGTAGGCACTTCCTTACGTATACACATACGCCCCTTCCAGCTCTGCTGATTGCGAGATTCCTCCTAATCACATCACTCCACACTTTGCTTCCCAACTCACTCCCTCATTTGTTTGTTGGTCATCCTTTCCCCTTCTCCCTTACTGCACGCTGCTTTATTACCAGCATACGGTGTGGTTTGATACCTACAATTTAAAAAGAAAAAAGAAGTTGGAGCAACTAAACCGACTGTCAAATCAAATGCGACATCTAGAAATGATGAAATAAAAACCTGACTGCTCTGAAAGAGTCAAACGGGGCCAGGGAATGAGCTGTTACTCTGGGGTGCCAGCAATGGCTCTGGGACTTCAGAAAGCTGTGAGAGGTTTTTGGGAAAAACAGACCAGGAACAAACTGTCAAGCACCCATGCAAAGCTCTGTGGAAGAAAGCAGTGAAGAACATCATATCAAAGCCATTCCTCCTCACAACTCACCCCTGATACAGTACGAGCCATCACTTCTGCACCACGACCAGTGGTGTTCTACAGGTCCCAGTGAGGTGTTCATTGTGAGCATTATTCATGCTTTACCCAACATAAGCTCTAACTCACATATTTCCTTGGGGAAGACACTAGTCAAATCTTTGATTCCTGTACCTGTTTGGTGGAATGCTAATGACTTTGTGATCCTACCATCAGCACCACCTTGTAAGAAGCTACTGGACTACGTACATTGAAGCGACCATACAGCTACCCCAATGATGCAATTCCAGTGCAGATGTGTGCTTTTTTAAAAAAAATAAATGTCTGCCATGTTGATGAACTCCTGGAGAGGGAGCCTCAGCCCTGACTCTCCTCTTATTCTTGGTTCTCCCTTTGCACAACGCAGCCCAGCATCCCAGCTTCTCTCTCAATCCCACGTGCCAGATGGGGGAAACTAAAGAGAAGCTGCTGTTCTGTGCTGGGATCAAGCGTGCTGCTTGGGTTGCAGAAGAGGCAGAAAGTGCAGGGTTGGGGGCAGTGGGCGAGGAAAACATATCTCTAACTAAAGCCTCAATCTTTTGAGCCAGTCCCCCAAAACGCAACCGTTTCTATTTTTAAATTCTGTATTTTTCTCGTGTTATCTGCCTCAGAAAAACTAAACCCATCAGCTAACCCTTACAACTCGTCTCAAGCTAATACCAAATCAGAACTAAACAGGAAAATACACGTTTGATTCTGTTGTCATAGCAGTCTCCCTGCTCGGAGATTTGTGTTGTATTTATCTGTCCTTAGCGAGACAGGGAGTGTTCTGAACTCTTGGACTTTTTTTGGGGGGGAAACCTAGCTTCTGTTTGGTGACAATAAGAAGTTGTCACGTTAGGAAAGGATCAAAGTCTGGACATTACAAACAGAACAACTATTTGGCATACTCAGTGCTGCAGATTGTCTTGGGTAAAGCTCCTCCGTCTGTGACAGCTTCCTGGCCACGAGCAGATCTCTACTGCTAGGTGAGAAGGCAAAAGCAGGAGATAGACTGAAATAATAGCTGACTGTGAGAAAGAGAAGATAAAAAGTAAGAAGTGCTAAACAACAGTGAAAGATTTGCAGTTGCTACTCAGAGAGCCCACAGAGACACATCTACTCAAGAAGATTAGCAGACCGAACCCTGAAGAAAGAGGCTGTGAAAGAAACTCATAAGACTGGACACAAGGAAATGCCTAGACAGTACCCCGAACAAGAAATTAAGCTTCTTCCAGCCAAGAAATGAGAATTAGCCTTTATGGGGTCACAGCACGTTAGAACAGGATCCAAGCTGACTGTCAAAAGAGTGTAGCATTACAGAACGGTCTTGTTGATCAAGACTCAATAGGACACCTTCACTTTGTAAAACAATGCTATACCACCATGAGGTTAACATTCTGTTCTATCACAGTCTGCAGAACACAGCTTCACTTCAACACTTCAACAAGCCGTGTTCAGACACTCGGCTTACAGCAGTCTGCAAGTTCCAGAAGGCACTAACTCATCTTTCTTAAGAAAGCAATTTTTAAGACAAAGCATTGCTGCTGTGGCAATGTAAATCTCTGCAAGCACTATTATGATATTAAATACATGTGTGTGTATGCGCAACACACAATTTCATGAACTTGAGAAATAGCATGCGGACAGTTTGCCAGAGACTCATGCAGTTGTTGGCTGCATTCATCTAACTAAAAGAGAAAATTAGTTTAAGAATACAACTAGAGGAGTTACTAGCCTGTCATATGCTGCTATCATGAAGTTGAGGAGGAGGCTGATGGATTGCTCTACACTGATTTGGTGAGTAGAAGGAAGGCGTTTGTTTAGCTGGTAGTAGATGGATGAAATGATTGTTTCTAGTCGAGACACGTTGATCTCTGTGTTATGATCCAAAGTGTTAAGGCCATTATCTCGGAAGGCTTCAATCATATTCCAGATATCAACAAGATGAACTAAAAATAAAGGAAAAAAAATTAACTTCTATTCTATAATGCATGCAAGCTTACTTTTATGGTACTGTTTCTGCATACTATGTTAGCTTTTATTTTGGAACGAACAGTTACTTATTTGTATTCAAAGTGAGAGACAGACTCTTGATATTCACACTCATAGTTTGTGTCAGCTAGTTTAAAGTAACAGAGCAGTGCCCAGACGTCTGCTGTGCCTTCTATTCCACCCTTCAACACCTGGGTGCTCTGACAGAAAAACTACATAAAGGAGAAAAGCGATCTTCGATCATCATGCAGTGCATTTTAGCAGTTAGATATTTTCATTTGAGAAAGACATCAGCCACATTCTAAATCCACTAGAAATTGGTTACAACAATTTTGAACGTCCTCATGCTGACAAGTAGTTCAGTACTGAAGGAGGAACTTGACGTTCCAGTTAAACTCTGACTGTTTCCAGTTGATCCAGTTGCCAAGTCCAAGGCATAGTACTTTGTAAACATAGGTTTAGAGCTCCAAAGCGTTTCCCTAAATTACCCTGCCGTATCTTAGTGCATATCTAAGAAGTGTTAACAACGTAGAGAAAAAAGTTTTCCAAAACCACAGTAAGTGATCTGCAGAACCACATTAAATAGTATTCTAAAATGTTTCAAAGCTTGAAAGGTATGCATGATAGTGGGAGAAGACATCTAAGGATCAACAGCGATCCATCAGTCCCAACTGAACGTGATCCAATAGTTACGAAGGACAGACTTATTTGCTAACTTCACAACTTTAGTTACCTCCCTTAACTTATAAAAAGGGGTCTGAAGTAAGATCTTCAACATTTCTTACATAAAACTCATCTGTATATTTCTCACATAAAAGCCACACAACAGTAAAAGCCAAGCTACCTATTCACACCAAGCATATGCCCCTGGATGTCCCTGTGGCCCAAAGATCATAAATGCACAGCCTCATCTATACATACACGTACGGTAAAGGTTACTCAAGCCATAGGCACGGCATCAGTGAATTGGGCCCAAAGTGTGCCGAGTACTATAACTAGCATTTCTTAATACCTCTCTTCTGATTAAGAGAGTTTTTTAATTCAAAAGCATGAATTACAGACAAGAACTAACACTTCTCCACTGGAATGAAAAAGCTGTAAGCCATCCATCAAACTAAAGGCGCTGTGGGTACTGCCACAACAGCCCTAGGAGACACCCACATGCCGGGGTCAGCTGCGCGGCGGAGGAGCTGCGATTTGCAGCGTGCAGTTGCACATGTCCTCTGCAGCACTCCTCAGCTGTTCTCCTGCCCTCTTCCACACCAGACACGCACTAATTCCACTTCACTGGGAGGAGGGACCTATTCCTGCGTACATTATTCTGTTCTGCTTTTTGCTTTGTCCGATTCAACACTGGTAGCAGAAGGCGAAGTAGTATCGCCTATTCACCCTCGGGTTAATCCTTGCTTTGGTGGGCTACCCAAGGTCACAGGACCGTGGAAGAGAATGAGAAAACTTAACACTGCCTAGCATGGTATGAACTTAGAGAATTCTCTACAGTTGCTACATTTCATACAAGCCACCATGATCAGATCCAGACACCTTCGTGCTAGTGACTGCGTTCTGCATCACCAACCTCAGACCTGCGCCTAGCTGTCAGGTGGTTTGTGGTACACCATGATGCAACAGGAGCTCAAACAGCTTGAGACCGCCTGCATCCAACACCTAAGGCAACTGAAATACATCATGCTGGCCCACGTATTTTAAATTTTTGAAACATTAAAGAATAAAACTGAAGATATTATAGCGTATTGGACAAAGATTGCTGCCTCTTTTTAATTACACATTTAATCTCTGTTTAGTTTAACTAACAACTACCGTTCTCTGATCAAATGTTTTCTTATCTTGCTATACTTAAAATTCACATGGGTAGAATATTTGAACAGTCATGCATGAGAAACTTTTGAAGATAAAGAGTAATTATAACTTACGATTACATCTTTTTTGTACAAACCGCAGTTTACAGGCTGTTCGATACGTTGAAAGTCTGATGACATCAAAATTCTGTGCTCCTATGAATAAAAAAAAGTTTGTGTTTTTCTTTCCTCTACAACATTCAGCTTTATCTGAGAAAATTACTTCAAAAAATGGTATGAGTGTTTCTTCATATATATATCATCTTTGTCATATGAACATAACAAAGACTTTCATTAGGTATCTCACGGTAAAGTGCTTTTCAGCAGTGTATCATAAACTGACCTAAGTTTGAGACTGATACGAGTACCTGAAAAGGAAGCAAGAATTAAGTGGTGAGGGGTAAGGAAGAGGATTGCACTGATGTTGGGAGACATGGACACAAAAGATAAGAGACAAAGAAAAGTGGGCGGAGGGTTGGTACTCCTCCCACCATCTGCATTGCAGCCCCACCAGGAGCATGCTTTTGGCCTCCCAAATAGATCCAAATTAGGTAAGAAGCAGAAGAAAAGCATAGAAGAAAAATAAAATAAAATAAAAAAAACCCAAAACTTATCTTCACCAACAACCTCCCACTTCAAAATGTGTGTTATACCTTCAAACACCACCACATCATGAAAGATGAGAATGCTGCTATCTGTCACTAGTCTGTACCACATCCACCAGTTCCAGCAATTACTCTGAACATTACAAACTCGAGCAATTTCAGAAAGTTCTGTTAACCCTCTGCCAAACAGACCTGTGTACCTGCTACACTGACCAAAGATGATAAATGATGTGGGGATGGTAAGTGATACTGGTTTCAAGTCCAGTATTGATCATTTCTAATTTGGAAGCAGCCAACAAGGCAAGTCTCAAAAATCCCATTAATCATAAACCAAAATGCCTTTTAAAGGGCTCACATTTCAGCAGCGTTAGTGGCTACTAACGCTATAGTGGCTATAATCAATAATTTTAAGGCGTAGCCTGAAACAATCCAGTTGTACACGGGCAATGGCATGGATGCACACAGCTCCTGTGCCTCTTGTATTCTCATGGGAATGCATAAAAGCAGCATCTGCTGCAGTCTTTCATACTTCTCTCAAAAGCCAGAGCCTAGATGAGCAGAGAACTGAGAAACAGGGATAACTGTGACTTACAGAATCCAGGCTTCTAAAAGATACTTAGAAGCAAAAACAAAAAACCAAACCCACATCCTCCCGAAGAAGGCATCCGATCTCTGTATCAAGGCATCTTGCTCAAAGGTGATAACTTATTCCCTCCTACATTCTGAATTCAGAAACCAACTTGCAAATACCTCATTTGAATTACTTTTGTGTATGCACCCACTGACTCACAGTTGCAAATTTAAGAAAGTATTCTTGTCTTTTAGATATTTGATTACAATTTTGCAAATATAATGCCAAAGCATCTGCACACGTGCCAAAGCATCTGCTTGTTCCTAGAGACCTATGTACCGTGTCTTGAAAGTAACACACAAGGATCACTTCTCTTCATCACTGGCGGGGAACATGAGGTGAAAAGACTCTCATAAGATGAGTGAGGAGGCTGACCAACATCCCAATCCAAGGCTCCCCACGACAGCTTACCTAAGAGTGGTACCAGACTAGCCGACACCTGAGGAGCATTCTGCTTGATAGTATGATGCAACAAACTTAAGTGGATTATTTCCCAGCATGATCTTTAGAAAACTCGTCTCTGATATATTTCAGGAAATTACTTGGCCAGGTAACATAGCTGGAGTATTCAGATGCAAGGCTGCAACAAACCAGCTCATTTCGTATTTTCTATGCAACATTCTCTCAAAACTCTCAATTAGGGTGCATACGTCTATCTTTCAAACCACAAAAAGCACTTCCACAGATCACGAGTCTTCACAGAATGCTTTGTGTACATAAAATATATGTATATAAATGTATATAAAATATACATTTTTGTGTGTATATATAAAAAGGTCATTTAACAGCTACACACAAAAACAAAAAGAAAAAGTCCTCCATTTTCTGTTCTTGTCTTCCTGTGTCACATTACTGCAAAAGCTTCAACAAGGTCATTCTTCTAAACTATCTGAAGATAAAATGCGATGTGTTTTCAAGACAATCTATGTAGCTCAGAGTCACAGAATAGTTGAGGCTGGAAGGGACTGCTGGAGATCATCTAGACCAACCTCCCTGCTCAAGCAGGGTCAGCTACAGCAATGTGCCCAAGACTGTGTTCAGTCCAGTTTTGAATACCTGCAAGGATGGAGACTCCACAAGATAGCTTGGCAACCTCTCCCAGTGCTCAACCACCCTCACAGTAAAAATGTTTTTTTCTCACATTCAGATGGAATTTGCTGTGTTTCAGTTTGTGCCTTGTATCCTGCCACTGGGCTGAGAAAAGTCTGACTCCACCTTCTTTGGTCCTTCCATAAGATTCCGTCTGTTCGGAGAAATTAGAATAGCTTGCACAGAATTCTTGCCTGTCAGACAGCTCTGTAAGCATTACAAAACCAACAAACACATCCTTGGGTAGCATGTCCAATGTGGGCGAATGCCAAGGTCTACTCTTGTCTCACATGAGCAATTATCTAAACGCTTCAGCAAGTCTGTACGTTGACCAACAACAAATGGTCACTGAAAGCATCCATTTTACACATCGCACATCTACTCTGTCTATGAAGCTTACCTAGAAAGGAAAGCATTTATGTGTTCACTTTATAGTGGAATACTCCACCACAGGACAGGTGAAGCCTGAAGACCTTAGATTTCTCATACTGATATGCTAAAGAACCTTACAGCAAGAGGCGGTTTGGAATGTCTATACACCAGCACTTTCACTGATAATGAACAGCAAGAACCACAGCTGCAAAGAGAAGCACCTCGCATAAAGATAATCAGAAGAATTCTGAATACTTTTAAGAATTTAGCCAAAGCTAAAAACCAGCAAGTCAATTTCTGTACTAAATGATCACAAAACTACAACACTTTAAAGTGGTAAGACAAATGTAATACTCTGATGCAGTCAAAGCATTTCTAGTGGAGAAGAACTATTGTAACGTTAAAAGGGTTTAATGAGATTTCATCCAGGATAGCGTGAACAATTCGGTCACCTTTGCTCAAGTAAAACTGAACAGAGGCAGAGAACAACAGGAGATGAGGTGTACAGCAGGGAGACTACAGGAGTTAGCTTGTGCCATATATTGAGCAAGCCAAAAAGGGACATGACTATAAACTCAAATGCAAAGCAAACTGGAAAGGTGGGGAGAAATACTATCCGAGACCAGTCTCATATGAGAGGAAGAAGATATAAAATAGCCAGGAATGAAACTGTTCCTGAAATTATAAGATGCTTACAACTACAGTAAGAATGTTACTCTGGAGTTCCTTCAACAAAATAGCACTTTTAAGACTGACCTTCTTCAGCCTGTAACTGGAATTATAGGACACACTTGCTTAACCTAGGTATTTAATTCAGTCCTGTGTTCCCATGGGAAAGTAAAATAACATGATGTCATGCAAATATACAATCTTTTACTTACTACACGTATCTTTATAAAAGGCTACGTCTCATTCTTTTAAACTACATTATCTCTGGACAGACATTTGATTTCTAGAAATAATTACAGCCTCTTTTTCAGGGAATGGTCCTGTACAAAAAACAACCCCCCAAACTGTTTCTCTTCTGGGTCACACTAGCATTGTAGTGTGATTTTAATTTTTTTTTTTTTTTTAAGGTAAAAGGTGATCTGATTGTTGTCATTATTTATTTTAATAGTTGTCCACAAACTTTAGATATTGCCATATATGAGAAATGTGAATGTTCCTTAAAAAAGGAGCTTCACGAAACCTAGAAATGAATGACCTTCAAGGCAGTTGTGACCCACCTCTTGTATCCTCCTCCTGACCAGCACCCAGGATGCTTTTCACTAGATGAGGCAATGGTCTTGTGGAAACGAGATGTAAATGATCTGGTAAAACTATCAAAGCGAAGCTCTCAGTAAAGAATAAATGACATTATGTCTTCAAATGTCTTACTTACTCATTTCCATGAACAGCTGTCTCTTCTCTGCCATTGTCCTCCTCCTCTTCCCACTCTCCTCAATCATTCTGAAGACAAAAATAGCAAACACTGTTTGTGCTAGGATTTCTGTTACAAGAGCAACTTACTGTGAACAACATTACTTTATCCCTCAACTGGAACAGTTCGATTATATTTGGTAAATGAAAAGACCAGTAGAAAGACAGACATCTCTTCGTAACAACTGTAGTCCGTAACAGAGAGATACACTTTAGACTTAATACCTTTCAGAGCGGTGCACAGTACAGGATACATTAATTCTAAAAGTTTTAGTTGCTAATCTTAAGTCTGCAAAACTCAAAGCTGCATACATGTGTATAGCAGTATCATGTAAAGAATTTCCTTCCGTTCAAAGAGATTTTGCTTGCAAAATACAAAGCAAGCAAGACCTCTCCACGAGCAGCTGAGCCGATGAAGTGCAGAGCCCTATGGATTTGCGTGTAGAGACTTCGATGTTCAAAAGGAGAAAGCGTATTGCATTTGTTCCCTGGCTGACAGAGATTCATAACACTCCTCTTCCCTGCCCAGGGTTTTTTGGGGATGTTGGTTTTGGGGATGGGGGGTTGTGTTGTCTTTAAACAAAACTTGTAAGAATTCATTTAACTTTGAAACCTGATGCCTGAGGTCAAATCATATTTGCCAGGGAAGTAAAGATCTTAAATATAATTAAGGTGGAAAGAAAAAGAACATGTATAGTTTGGTCACACAGGCCTTCCTTTCTTAGGACAACAGATTGAAGAAGCGACAGCAACATAGTGGAACTTATGCCCCAAGGTAAGGAGGCATAGCGACAATGTAGTACATCTTACGGTTTACTTCACTATGTAGTCCTAAAAGACAGATGACAAATTTCAGTCAACTCCAGCAATTAAAAAAAAAAAAAGGCAACTTAATTCAGTAGCAGTGTAAAATTTCACTTAAAATTACTACCTTATATTATTATTTTGTTACCAGATTCACCAACTCATGAAATACATTTTTTAAATGTCAAAAAAAAAAAGGAAAAAATACCAAACAATTATTCTACAATTACACCAGAATCTTAACTCTAAGGGAGTTAGTCAGCTCACCCTCATGCAACATGGCAGGACAGATTTCATTAGGCTTAAATGTCAACCAAGGAAAAGAAAGTCGTGTCTTGGCACTTAATACACACTCTCTGATTAACAGCTTCCTTCAGCAGTTGTCCATTGCCTGTTAATTATTCTCTGGTGAAGATCTTGCAACACATATTCATGTTGAAAGCCACCAAAACCTTTTTCCTTAACTGTTCATAAAAGGAAAATAAGTGTATGGTGGTATACAGTAATCTGCAAAAAAAAAATTATTTCCTTATTTTTCCTACTTTAGGAAACCATAGACTCAGAACCAACATGCTTCTGTATGTCTTTTTTTTTTTTTTTTCCCCCTCCAGGAAAACACCTCAATGGCATTTTTCCAGATATGTAAACTACTTTTTTTTTTTTCCAGCTTTCTAAAATAAATTCATCTCATTAAGTTAAATAAATACATGCAAGCAGAGTGTCTTATCTTCTCAGCCAAGGTTCTTCATGATGCATTATCTCGAGCTGTACTTCACTGAACACCTGCTTCAGTCTGCAAAGAGCTGGGCACTGGGAAACTTTGCCCGTGCAATTCATTTTGTTCGCCCACAATTTCCAGCTATCCTCATACCCTGTCCCAAGCTTAAGAGTTTTTGGAACTAACTACTATTCTCTTTATTTCTTCATCACGTAAAAGATGCATGTCATCTTGAAGAAAGCCAGTTACTGTACCAGTAATCATCTTTATTTCAAGTGCTAGCACCTCTCTAAATTCCACAACAGATGGACTCCAAGGGGTAGATTAGTTATTTGATCTTTTCAATTGTTTTTAGTAGAGACGATTTTATCAAGACATAAGGGACAATACCACTTGAATCTTTTGCAACACCAAAAAAAAAAAAAAATCATGATAACATTAGATCTTCTTGTCCTTGGGCTTTGGGTGCACGTGTCCCTCATTCCACCTTCCTTACTCCCTGCTTCCAAGCATTTTTCTGCTAAGCTGGAACCAGTCCCTGGGGAGCTCGCCTCACAGCGGAGCGGCAAGAGAGTGTGATACTACTGATACCGTAACCATCACTTCTCCTAGCAGTTGCCTACTGGAGCCCATGGATTCCAGCTAAACCCACGAGACAGGCTTCCTACCGTGCTTTCACAGAAGGCACGGAGATGCGCTACCAACCAGCAAGAAAAAGCGTATGGCAACGCCAGATGCTCCCATTCGCCAGCACCGCTCGAGAGGCTGCGCAAGTAGCGCAGCAGGGCTGGGAAGTGGGCTATGAGACCACTACTGTATATTACGGGCTGCAATTAATTCTGCTGCTGTCTGGTAAGGCGTACATTTAAAGCCACGATAATACCATGACATCAATCTCTATTGCCTTGCAGGTGTCGGGATTTGAGTTTTTCAAGAGGTCATTCCAGCTGCACGGACCACGGTCACAGAACGCGATCATACATAATTCACAGCTAAATAGGTTAGACTGACCAAGACAGATACTTCTAAAATTGTAAAGGAGCTAGCATTACCCTTCATGCTCTCTGCAAAGCAAACGCATGCATTATCTGTTCAGCAATGTCCTTGAAATGAGATCTGAATAAGTGAACTGATCTCTCCACGATTATGGAATGCTGCAGGGACACTCAACAAAGCCTGATTAACCCATAGCTCAGGAATTATCTTGTACAGATTTTTCAGGTATGGTCTCAGGAAAATCATGTCCTATGGAATGTTGTCTCAGGACCTCCTCCGACTCTCTGGCCTTTCTGGAAGGGAGCAAAAGATTTGAAATTTTCATTAGATGAACAGCTCAACAATCCGGTACCTACTCGCCAAAAATAATCAAATGTTGCTATTTAGATTCACAAGCTCTCCTTGCTGACTCTTTCCTGCTATTTTCTGTGAGGGGGCAAACACCTAGGAAATTATCTTTCTGGGCCAGAGAGTTACACATTGGAAAGACAAATAGTCAGAGCGGAGAGAGGAGACACAAACTTGCAGATATTTGAAAAAGTTGTGGAAGTTACATTAGTTGTATGAGATCTATTAGAATAACTGACAACCCTGTTTTTAAAGCCTGAACAATCAGATACAGAAGGATCCCTTACAGATGAGACTGGGAAGAAGGAAGAGGGAAAGCCTATATTCATCTTCGCGCTCTAAACTGATCTCAAGTTCAAAACGGGAATGAACTAAAACAAGAATAACTGCAATTACACTAAGGATGCAAATTACAGTGCTCAACATCAGAAAACAAGAAAGGTAAACTGCAGTTTGTTCTGCATTGTTTTCTTGGTTTGGTTGGTTTTGTTTGTTTTAAGGGGATAGGGGTGTTGGGCTTGGTTTTTTGGTGGGGACTTTTTGGTGGTTTTTTTGCTTGCTTGTTTGGCTGGCTGTGCATTTTTGGTTTTAGTTTGTTGGGTTTTTTTAACATTTTTGGCACAATGCATGAGAAAAGTGCCAAGAACCATGCGTTAATTGAAACGACAAGGCCGACAAAAATTCTCAAGGTGGATGCTCACCTTACAACAGACAGATGCAGAGAAAAAAACCAATATATTTATGTACCAACAGAGTGGTGAATGCACTGGCGATTCTCCAGTATCACACTGCATGTTTAAACAGGTACTTATGATAGTTTTCTTTTTTTTTTTTTTTTTCATAGCTTGGTGTTCTTCACATTTCGTGATGAGCTGCTTTGAAACACTTGGTAACTACTACATCATTCTTCAAAACCCCGACAGGTCGGCAATGCTTGGGATAAGTGGTATACATAGACCAATGCCTGTCTTGGAGAACAGTACTGCATTTCTGTGCTCTCTCTTTAGCATATGCTACCATTTTAGTATGTGCTAACTATACAGCATACACTATATGATTACTCTATGCCAAAGAAGTCCCAAGTCCATGCCTACAGTAAGCAGGCATTGTATTGCTATGAAAAGGAGAGCAGCAATGCACATCTAAAATCTGTCAATCCTGTACATTGTCAACAGAAGAATGTTCTTATATCTTCACAAAACGTCAGCTTTGGACTTGAAGATTTCCACAACAGTAACCCAGATCAGGTGTGTTGCACTTGAGTCATAAAAAGAACTCAGATAAAATGGTAAAGAGGGATTTAGAAGACAAAATATAGCCGTGTTTAAAAGCCTTTATTATGTTATTGCAAAGTTCTACTAAGAGAATAACAGCAAGCTACTGGGCCAAATCCAGCTTGCCAATGCAGTCTCCAAACAGGATACTTGGGAAGTAAAACTTTGCAAGAACTTCCTTTCAAATTCCAAAAGTTTGCAATGCCAAGACTTCCTGAGCCAAAGGGATTCTCCATATTTAGTAACCATCAGCAGCTTTTTCCCCCACAAGCCTGTGTGTCTGTCCCTTCACCGCCCATAAACTTTTGACATTCACAACACTGCAGCAAGAATTCCCGAGCATGAAAACCCACAGCTCAACAAATCACCTCCCTGGAGTTCCTGTACCTGCCTCCTCCTATGAGATTCACAAGCCTCCTTATTCTTCTACCAAGAGATATGGAACAAGCAACCACTATCCACCCTCTCCACGACATTCATGAGTTTACAGATCTCCAACAGATCTTCTCCCCAGCTGCCTCTCTCCCACATTGAGGGATCTCAGGTTATTTTGTCGTTCCTTGCACTGAATGCTCCTATGAGTCCGAATCATCGCATGCATATCAAGAAAGCTGAGCAGCCAAGGAAAGGTCAAACGAAGAGGGGTGGCTAAAGCAATGAATGTGCATGTAACTAGGAAAAGCCTATGATGGAAAACCACAGCAGACAGAACAAGGAGGTGAGAAGTAAAGATGAACAGGAATCATGGCTTTGCACAGGAATGACTGGAATGGCCATGAGCAGCAGAGCAGAACACATAGAACATTATTTGACTTGGAGAAACTGAAAGATGAGAGGTAAGGATCAAAATTGCTACAGACAGCAGAAAAAAAAAATAGCTTTTCCAAAATAAAGTGACTCTGAGTTTCAGTTTTCCTCTATCAATGAAATATAATACTAAAATGCATTTCATTCTCCTGTAGGTTTTGGTACATGTAGCTAACCTGAAGGTGCAAGTGCCTACAGACACTAGAACTTGCAGATGAAGAAACCATGCAGGAATGAATATGGATTCAGAAGATGAAATGAGGAGGGAGTTTTAATAGAAAACTCCCCTAAGTATTAATGAGACTTTTATAAAAACAACCATAGACACTGTATCTTAGTGCATGTATCTGTAGAGGAACGGCCAAGACTGAAAGGGAAATGTTAAATCCTAACTTCAGCGTTTCTTTAAGCACAGTCTTAAACTGCATACACAAATACAAAAAATGCCAAATAGATTTCTGTGGTTTTGGCCATAGGACAAAACGCTCGACCTCCATCCAGTCTAAGGCTTTCTAATGCCAGACACTACAACTGTTATCTATAGATTAGGCCTATCTATAGGCCAAGCCTAATGATTTCTTATTTCTTCCCTTATGCTTCCTGCCATCTACCCTTTGAGTGCTTCAAAGTTAAAGTTCATCAAAAGAGACTATGCATTAAGATACCAAGAGCTGGGATTAGTAGTGTTTAATTAAAGAATCTGCTTTCTTCTTTCCCCAACTCTAAATCACCACTGAACCTCAGAATAATTACAGAGAAAAGCGAGGTTCCCCAAAAGATCCTTGCAGCAAAAAAAGTCTCACTTGCCAGCAGAGATACTTCAGCTTCTTGAAAGCTGAGCACTTTGAGATCCAGACAATACTTCTTGCCATTTGTATAAAGCTAGAAATCAAAACACTCTGAATTTCACAGAAAACTCTAAACATATTTCTAGTTAGGTTCAGAGATGTTACGCTTTAATTATTCTGAAAAGGCTGGATTTTGCTTAAAAGGTCAGGGTTAAAATTGTAGTACTGAGTCCTGTCTACTCTGTAGTTCTTCTGTGCGATCAAGAAACCAGTAAAATTCCATTCTGGACTCTTGGAAATGTGTAGGGGTGTGTGGTGGTGTTTTTTTTGTTTTTTTTTGGTTTTTTTTTTTGTTTTTTTTTTTTTGTTTTTTTTTAATAGAAATCTAAGAATGACCATCGTGTATGGTTCTTCATAATCTTTCTGCTTCTTTTAGACGCGCTACTGGCTAGTTCCATTTTATGCTTCCTCCTGCTCCCGCCCATTTCTGTATCGGACAAAACATCATCTCTTTCCTAGGGAGAATCTGGAGACTAGCTGTTTCTTGCACAGACATCGCTCATGATTTATCTTCATCTTCTACCATCCCTTTTCTTGTTCCACCATCTGCTTTCAGAGATGAAGGAGAAACAGAACAGAGTATTCAATAGGTAGGCACACCACTGCTTTATACAGCAGCAACAATAACATTCTTTTATTTTTTATTTTTTAAAAGACTTAGTATTCTATTAGTTTTTTGTTTTTTTTCTTGGACCATGACTGAGCATTGGTCTGAAGCTTTCACAGAACTGTACTAAAGCGTCAGGATACTATTCCTGCAGGACAGTTCAGAGCTTAGGAGCAGACGTATAAACCTACGACTGCCTGTTTATCCTCTCCCTTCCCTCGCCCCTTTATTGGCATAACTTTACAAGCCTCTACACTGGAGAATAAAAGAGGAGCTGAAATTCAATTACTAACAGAGTCCATCTACACTTCGTAAGAACGGGCGTGCGTTTTCCATATGATTCCTTCAGCAGACACCTCAGTGTTCACCCTCCGGTCACTGACATTTGTGATGATCCCCTGCTGTTTATGGCAGAGGCAGGTGACCCGGACGCGGTGACACTACAAGGAATCGATCTCTGACTCTTTAGCTGTACTTGTCTTCTGCCCAAAAACGTAACCTTGCAGAGCAGAAGGATATGTTTTTCTTACCTCTACCCTGCACAGAGGCATTCTTAGCAGTCAGATAATGTGTTAGCCTGGTTTTGTTTCCCTTTCCCCACCCCAGTGTTTTCCAAATCAGAAATCTATATTGTGCGATTTAAAACAAACCTATTTTCTCTCTTGCTAAAAAGACACAGAAGTCACGGTCAAAATAAATACTATACTCACAACTGAATCGAAAGAAAAAAGATGGGAGGTCTGCAGATTGCTTCAAGTGCTGAGACCAGCAGATTTTCAAAATGTATAGAACTGGTGCACATATAAATAACCAAAGAATAACACTGGAATTTAATTTCTTTAGCTTAATAACACTCAATTCAACCAAAGGCTGAAAATTCCAGTACTTAAAGAAATATGCCTGGACCCAAACCTTCTGTTCTGCCACCAATCTTTATCAGAGGAGAGAAATCTAAAATCTGATAAAGATGTGAATTGCACATGCAGAGGTGTTTCACGATGAACATCCTGTTTTGCTATTCTAGCAAAAGCAGCAGCATCAAATAACTTACTCTGCCTCCGGTCATGGTGATGTGACAGTGAGTCTACCTTGCCCATCCTGGATGATTTCCACAGGTATTTCTTCCTCAAAAAGGTTTTTAGCAATCCGGAGAGGACACCTGCATTACAACAGCTCTTGGTTCACTTAAGAATAAGGACTAAGAGTAGGTTCAACCCACTGTTTCTCTTTAAAGGCTGTTAAAACCAGCTGCCATTGAATTTGCATGCCAGAGCCAATCTCTTCTGCCTGGATGTCTCCCAAAGTTTCAAGGATTCTGATAAGCATGGAGAGCTGGAAGTAAACGTTCATTCCACAGGTTTTGGTCTTCCCATCACTTCTTGCTCTGACAGCATGGGCTGAGTTTACACTCACCACCTAAGGAAGGACAGAAAACTTGCAAGAGAGCAAACAAGTGCTCTGCTCAAGTCTGACTCAGTGAAATACGGAATTTCCCCCCGCAGTGGTAGAACAGTGCTTGAATTTAAAGTAGGAATGATGCTTATTCCACAGAATATGGTTCTGCTTTATGTCAAGAGGCAGCGACTGTTTAAGGAAAAAAATCTGAAGTGATCAAGACAAACCCAGTACTGGCGAAAACTTTATCTTTTATGTGCCAGAGAAGTCAGTATAGGTACTAATACTGAATGCAGTCTAGAAGTATTAGCAGTCAAGTATGCTCAAGCTGAAATCAGAAATGGAAGTTTAGGACTTGAAGTTAACTGCTGCAGCCAGCACCTGACACCCTGCAGATTGTGTTTGCTGATTTAACTTCAGAGATACTGAAAGTAAGCCGCACCCTGCTCCCATTTCAACTCGCTTTTCTAAGTATTCAGACTAGAGGCTGAGGCTGTTGAAAATTACTGAGACATTGTAATATTATAATGATAATTTATTTTTACTTACATGTAAGTGTGTGTATATATATCTGTATATCTATATGCATACATGAAAAAGGATTTTTTTTTTTTTTACTGCAATAGGAAAACTAACCTCAAGTCCCATGGGAGATTTTAGTTCAAGATGCCTATTATTTAAATTCATAATGTTGAGAATCAGCAAGAAATTCTCTATACTGCAGTAAAATATTCACTGAAGAAACCCAGTTTAATTATTACTAAGTAATATTAGAAAAAAATCGTTAAATGCCAAGTTATTTTTATATACTTGTTGCAATTTAATGTTCACCTTAAAGCATGAAAATTGTGTAACATAGTGCCTTACAAAACTAGTTGAGTATGTTTGATGCAAACCTTCAAAAAGTTTACTATTTCCCTTTATCCATTCACCTTCTCCCTCTTAATAGCTACAATAACGCTGTTCGATTGCTTCATGAGAAGCCTCTATGACAGAGGCAATATAAAAGCTAATTTATAAACTCTATACCAATAAATGTGGAGAATTCTACAGCCAGACACCATCTAAAACCTCTTTAACAGCACCATAAACTCACATTTCTCTGATTTATCTTGTTTGTTTTTTTTCCTTTTCCTTTTTCTGTTTATATTCCATTCTTCTGTTTCACAGTTCTCCCTTTTCCTTACCTTTAAAAACTCTCTCCCACACCCACAACGCATGCATGCATTATATATGTACACCTGGCTGGATAAAGCCCAACGAGATAAATTAAAAGTAAAACCTAACGACTGTTTTCCCCTTTACTTGCTCTAACAGGTTCAGCCCCTGATGCCCCTGGACCACACATTTCTGCGGCTCTTGAGCACACTCGTAGCTTCAGCACAAAAACGAACGCAAGCCAGCCACTCCGAGATTGTGAGGCCAATACTACAGGACCTATCTTAAAAGGTTTCGCTCTTCTTGGAGCTCATCAGCTGTAGGTAACGGCCTAAATAAGCAGCTTTTTCTCTTCGACTGGAAGGGAGGCAGGCAGGCGGTGCAATTCATCTCCGCTAATAAGCGGCCTTTATATGCCCGCACTAACTACAGCCACCGCCTAAGGCGCACTTCTCTTCGTCCCTAACGGCTATTGTATCGACTGCCTACTACGGTGGAGATGATAAACTTAACCTTTGTCATTTGGGTTCCATATCTGCAACTTCAGGTGCTTCCTCACTGCTTTTTGATTACTCTAAATGAGTCACTTAAGCAGTTAATTAGCTAGAGATTCTTTTTTTTTTTTTGGCTTTAAAGTCCATTTTGGTTTATTTTGTATTTCCACCTTTAAGATATACTCCAAAGGAAATTCTGATCTTTAAGATATGATAACCATTTCCAGACATTGGTTTGCATTGAAATGCAGCCTCATCAGCCAGACAGAAGAGCACAGAAATACAAGTTAATTTATGAATTATTAAATTTAGAGTTTGTTCAGATGTTCTTGATGTTGCATTTCGCTAGCAGAAATAATATTTGATATCACTGATAAGAAGATGCAGTTGCTGTGTGAGGGTAAAACTGTGCTTATACCTATTTAAGTTCAAAAATAACGCGTAATAAAAAGAATTCAGAATACCAGTTTGGGGCATATGTTGATCTTAAATGTACTCGATACACAGTGAAGGAAATTTAGTAACTTTCTGCCAATTTTCAAATTAGGAGGAATGTATCCTCATGGGTGGTTTGAAGAAAAGCTTTCATCCCTTGTCAGTTCAATCACTTTTAAAGCTTTCAATGAACCTGGCACTGAGATGAAAATATTGAATAAAAATTCAGGGCATATCTGTACTTGCAGAGAAAGCTATTGCTGTCGCATCCGGTTTAACACTTCAATCATTTGTCTTGGGCTTCTGAACTTGTATGGCTTCAACTGTCATTTGACATAAATAATTTCTAAATGTTCATAAATGCTTTGTTAATTTTAAAGTATAAAAATAAATTTATCTATGACATAAAGGTGCTTGCATTTATTCATCTTAGACAGATTTCAATAAAAAGATGCCGAAGTATTTTTACATTTTCTCTACTAAGAATTTGAACAAAAACCCCACAAAGGTTGACTTCATTCCCTCATCTCCCTCTCCGTCTATCCAAAACATCTGATGCTGTCTTACTCATGCCTTTGTTCTTCATCCTCTCTTGGTTCATATTCCGATCTCCCTTTCATCAGCAGTCAAACATTAATATATGCAATTGATTAAAAGTATTCCTTCATTCCCCTACACCTCTTACTAGGAAGAAGAAAGCGACCTAGAAGTTGTTTCAGGGAGACACATCTAGCGCACTTAGACCAAAACCCAGGAAGACAAAACATAAGCCTGTTACACTGATGCAAGCAGACTGGCCACATCATCTTTTAAAGCATATTTTAACCATTTCTGGTAATTCTCCTAGTTTAACTTAAAACCTCAAACTCTGTTCCCACCACTGTATGGGGTAAGTAACTGAAGCATAAGCAACTATGCACAAAAGTATTTAAAATACTTTAAAATATTACTTCTGTACCTACAGCAACAGGAGTAGCAGAGCATCTCTAAGACATACTATGCATCTTCTAGTAGCAGTTTCCTAAAAACTTAAAGGTCTGGATCTCTCACAGATTTTTAAGATAAAGCTTTCTTACAGGTATTGGACTCAAATGCTTGCGTGAGATCTTTACAAGTCAAAACTGACTTCAGTCTAGAAGAAGGGCGTAAGTGAAAAAAACTGCTCTACTAAGACCAAGAGAATGGATTATAACTTTGCAGTGAAATTCTATACAAGTCAATGGTTACTTTTTCTTTTTTTAATAAATACAGTGGATCAAGCTACTCAAGATTTTGCAAAAACATGCACATATTATACAGTAAACTTTTGTGAAAATGAATGGACAATCAAGTAGTTTAGGAAAAAAATGCAGTACTAAGAACTACCCATTTCCCTACTCTATGAGGCCTTTCCACTCCTGCTTAAACTGTAAGATTTTCTCCACGGCATAAAATGCCATCTGTTTTGTTTATACAGGACATTGCACGCAGCAACACATCCTCAGCTGGTCCTTATTGCTTTAATTAACGGCTACAAGAAACAACCATAGCATTGGTCTAAGCCTCAGTACGAGACCAGCAATCTTATCTTCCCACCTAGTAAGAAACTGGTAAAGATTTGATTAGCTACAAGTTAAACAAAGACGGAACGAGTAACAATATTTAATCATGGGTTTCTTTAAAAACCTTCAAAAGCTTTTAACGCTATTTTAAAAAGCAGTTCCAGATTACCTCAACACAAAACAGAAAAAATTCACTTCTATGTAGAGTTCCAAACCATCTGAATTACAGGAACACAACAGGATTTCACTTCTCGTATGTACCTGTTTGTTCGACGCCCAGAACCGGAAGAAATCCCTGCCCTAAAGAACTTACAGGTCAGGTGCAAGACTACAGAGGGCTTGATGAGACTGACAGTAGGCACCAGATGTGAGTAGTCTGCTTCTGGTGAAGTTTAACTCACAAAAAGAAAGCAAGCTTTAAAAGAATACTACAAGGTATTATTTTAAGTACATAGCAATATATATCCATTTTTAGTAAACAGGGAATTGTTAAGCATGGGGAACAGGAAAGCTGCAAGCTATTAAGGACAACACTGCATGTTTAAACACATATTGCACAGTCAGATCTGTTTTCCAGCAAACTAAAGAGAGCATGCATGGAAGTCAGGACACAAAGTGCCTAGAATACAAAAATGCTTTTCTCGACTAACCGGAGAGCCACCACAAACTCTTATTTTTATTTACTGCCCCGAAGCCTGAGGAACAGAAACAGGTTTTTACAACCTGCCCTGTTGATTTTGAGGCTGAAGGTAAAGGCAGCGTCTATACATAAGATTTGCCACGACCCTGAAACAAGAGCAAATTTAGCAGTTAAAATTGTTTCCATAAAGCAGTGTTCATGTTAGATAAAACAAATGAAATATTACACCACGATTTTCAAGCAATAAGAAGTTGGAAATACCCTAATTAATAGCTTACCTCTCCCTCTCAGGAAGGGAAGGCTCATCTTCACAACACTGGAGGGGATTTCTGTGCAATCTGTGCTTCCCAGCTTCTCCAAGGCAAGTCTTACAAAACCCTTTCTAGCCATTTTAATCTGCAGGTTCCCAGAACTGCTTACTAGAGCACAAGAGAGAATTCTAAAAACTGAAACATTTACAAGGAAATGTTTCGAGTGACATTTTTGCCCTTTTCTCTATTAACCCAGATGAACAGATCGGGCATGAACAGAGGCAGGAATGCACCACCAGCTGGATAACATAGATACGTGCGCACGGACAGAATGCAAACCAACCCCGATCCTCGGGCTGGCGGATGACAGCGTAGAGCATAAACACTACTCTCCTCCCCACACATCCACACCAGTGGAAGATAATACCATTGTCAGCGTCTGTCATCGCCTCTACTTCTCCATCACTTGCTACCATCTTCACCCATCAATAGTAATCCACTCAAGACCTTCCCTTCCCAGCTCACTTCAGATGTAATCGCCTTAGATTAAAAGTTTCAGCACATCAGAAAAAGTCTGCGTACCTGTAGAGATGGTAAATCCCAGGCAAAGGGGTAGCGACACACACCTGGAAACATGAACTCCTTTCACTATCACAACTGAAATGGGGGGGGGNNGGACAGGACAAAAAAAACCCCCAAAACTCAAAAACTTACCCAGGCTTAATTCTTTACATAATGATCATGTTATCTCCAACATTAATTTAAAATGTAAAACATCCCCACCAACTTCACAAGTCTACGAAGTTACCTTTTTTTTTTTTTTTGAAAAGTGTTAAAAGTTATTAAAAGGGTGCAAAAGTACAGAATAAGGATTTTACATCAATCTAAACTTCAAAGTATATCTGCTATTTGCCACAGTCAATGAGAAAGTGAACACATATATACTCCCAGGTACAAGAAAACCTTAGTTTTGTTTGAGCTGCCAGAAACATGCAATACCTCCTTCAAAAATTTGGCTGCACCCAAACTAGTTGTCAAAACCACCAATGCCTCCCTACTGCCTCAGTATTTCCTTTGATGCAACCATTCTACTAAAAGATAAATAACTAAAAGAGTAGCACACAATAATTAAAAGATACGATCCCATAAGCACTGCAGAATAACGTTATGCAAACGAACAAACTCGAAGAACAGCGCTGTGCTTTCTCGACGGCATTCTGCCTGTCCCCAAGGCACCTCTCTCCCTGGAGGTAACTCTTACCACGCCTGCACAGCTAGGGCACTCCACTGTGCACCCTAGTCAGGCCTCTCAAGACTTGCAGGCTTGCTCATATCGCAAGGTATTTAAAAAAAACCCAACAAAACACCCATGCCATATTTTGGTTGCATCCACTAGGTAACCAGTTCAAGAAATGTTTTAATGTGCTTATTTCACAGCACACCTACTTCCAAATAATTTGCTGTCTGCTCTGCTATACAACCTGTAGGATCACAATCATATAGGAAGTGAACTGACACTACTACCCAGTCAAGTGTTCTTAACGTTTGCTGTTGCCGTGAAGTTTCTTCACATAGTCTATCCAGCTGTTACAAAAAACCCATCCTACGAGCGTTAACACAGAATACGTTATAGTACAACTGGAAACGTCATCCCTGCCCTGCCTCCCATCTAACTTCTCTTTGCAGGCGATATTCAAAAATCCCTTTCAGAATATTCAGTCCTTGACATTCAGCTCTACGTGGTCTTCTGTCACTGTTCCCACGTACATGTCCATAACGCATGCAGAACTCTGACAGCTGCTTTTCTAATCATCTGTGATTCAGCGGCATTCCAAATACCTGACCAGCTGTGGACACAAATTAAGTTTTTTTCTTTAAGAAAGGAAAAACAAAATAAGCCAGTTGCAAAACTTTAATTGATCATGCTTCCCATTGTCTTCTGTTAAACTAAAAGCTTTTATCTCTTAGCTTTGTCACTTTTTCTGTTTTGAAAGAAATTTAAATTAGGGACTGGGCTCCCTCACTGTTTGCTTTATGGCAGAACACCCTCCTCATCCCTCCACCTCTTAAATGAAGTAAAAAGCTGCGCTTGAAAGCAACAGGACTGATAAAGAGTAAAAAATACCTCACACTTGCAGTCAGTCGGTAACTACTTACAGTAGTTATTATGCTTTTCATAGAACCAGAGAATCATCAAGGTTGGAAAAGCCCTCTGAGATCATCCAGTCCAACCATCAACCCAACACCTCCGTGCCCACTAAACCATGTCCCCAGGTGCCACATCCACACGGTTTTTGAACCCCTCCAGGGGTGGGGACTCCACCACCTCCCTGGGCAGCCTGTGCCAAGGCCTCACCACTCTTTCAGTAAAGAAAGTGTTAATTTTAAGTGTTTTGTAACTACAGTACACACTTTATACATCCAATCTTTTTAAAATTTAGATATGAATTGGTACCTGCTGTCATAATTCCATTCATTTTCAAAGAGATACAACTGGCCAAATAAAATTCCACAACAGATATCACATTATAAGATGTGATATATATCATCATATAAGATCCTACCATTTCTTCCAGATTTAGGTTGCCTAAAAATCTTCATTGCTGTAAGAATTTTCTAAATCTGTATTACTCGAGCACAGCTGAGAAGTTAAAATACTTTCATTCCTTCTGCTAGTCCTTGAAAGCCCACAGGACCCATGAAACTATTTAAGTTTAGCCACAGTTTATCAGTAGAAACCTGTTTAAACACTAAATTAAAAATACACAATATAATCATGATTTCTTCTCCCTGGTACTCAAGGCGGAGGGGGAGAAATATTAACTTAATACAAATATTGTGAATTAAAATCCTTATCACCAGATAACATAACCCTGAAACCACAAAGTTAAAAAAAAAAAAAAAAGCAGCAGTGATTGATAATGGTAAGAGAATCAGGCTGTGCTGCGAGTGGAATGCTGGAAGCCAAGCCTTCACACCTACGGGGAAACTGTCTCTGTTTCTATCAGGTGATGTATTCTGTAACTACAAGGGTAGCGTCAACACTACACACTACCGCGTCTGAGCTAAGAGAATTATTTACCCTTCCTTTTAAAAGAAGTTCCAGGAAGTTATTTGCAAAAAGTGCCTTATCTGAATACGTCGGGTTCTACAGAAGCTTGTAACAGACCAGCCGCGTGAAGCCCGGCTCTCTGAAGTACGCAGACAGAGTACGTCCCCTGCGCTCTGGTTAACGTGCCAAGTCGTTCGTTTAAATGTCAAGACCTGATTTTCTCCCTCTTCAAAAACTGTCAGCTTGCACAACATACCACAGATAACATACAACCGTGGCTACAAAGCATTGTAAGCTGCCATTCCTAATGCCACCCTGTGGTACTCAGCATGTAATATAATTAAACGGATGGAAAAAATCATGCCTTTTTATCAACCCTTTACGACACCGCAAAAGCCCTCGTTCTTGCCTTATGGCTTCTCCCTACGTTTTCTATACCATTCATCACTTCTTAAAATTTTTATTGAAACATCTAGGTTCTGCGATCAAACAGAAGCCTGAGCGTACTAGCTGCAACGCAGAAAGGAGCGTTCACCGTTCTTAATAACCTACAGCCGAAGGGAAGCAGCAGTCTGCTGCAAACAAACAGGGAGCTTGAGACAACACCCAGCAGCCTGCCAGCAGCCTGAACGCTGCCACGGCTTCTGTATTCATCACAACAACAGCTTTAACGAACTACAAGGGAGGTGTAAGAGACGCTTACTCGGAGGTCTGCTGGATGCACACTCTTGAACGTGAGCTCATGTAACAGGTCGGCAACAAACCCTGGCATCCCCAACACCAGCGTGGGGAGCTCCCTTCTCCGGACCGAACAAGGCCTCCGTGGCAGACTGGGGATAAATCACCAAACAGTTACAAAACAAGAGACGAGAATCCTATGCATGGTAATGACAAGAAGCAGAAACCCAAACAGGATTTAAATAGGACAATACAGTCAAGGCAATGACCTAAGCAAGCTACCTCTGGAGTAGCATCCTGGAAAGATGAAAGCATAGCAAGAATTTAAGGGTCAAAGGAACGATGCTGCTGGTAACAGGACATGAATTGACGAGTCTGGAAAAGAACTTCAGCAAAGACTGTAGTGTAGGCCACGGACGGCCTTCGCAGAACATACGCGCTCTGGCGAGAGAAGCTGCTGCTCAATCTGCCCTGCTCTGTCTACAGCGATTAATTCTCCTCTTTCCAGCTTCTTGAGAAAGGAAGTCTTCAGGTCAGTGGCAGGTTTCGCCTTTCATCTAAATGCCCCATTCATCCAAAATACCTTTTGGAGAAGAGGAAATGCAAAAAGCAACAGTCTTAAAAACCAAAGGTTTTGGGCTACCTCCTTTCCTTTGGGTGTACTTTGTGATATCATATAGCAGTACAGGATCATACACTGCCAGGGAAAAGAGAGAAGGCCAGGCGGGGGGTGAGGAGGAAGGAAAAAAAAAAACCAAAACCCAACAATTCTTCAGTCCAGCAGCTCCCAACTTTTAAAATCTGGAACTGAGACTTCTGACGTTTCGAACCAGTGTTTCAGGCACATGGAATGTTTTGTCACTGGGCTGCCACACCAGAGAGAGCATCAGACCATGCTGCTGGTTTTAGGAACCAGAGTAAGAAGACTGAAAGTACAAAGTATTTTTAAAGGGCAGTCACGCACAACTATTCACCAAATTCTAACTGTAATAACTCGGATTCTATTAGACATGGATTTTCAAGCGGCACAGAAACAACTTTCAAAGTATCCTTGTGCTGTCCAGCCCATTCTCAGTGGCTCATCAGTCCCCTCTGAAAGACAAAAGTACTACGCAGGGGCTCTGCATACCATGAAGGGTCTCCAAAAGAACGTCCATTGGCTCCACCTTCCCCAGCTAAGGGACCTTGTGTGGGGTTTTTTTTAAATATGGCATTGCATCTCACATAGGAATACTTTCACATGTCCAATACCTCACATAAAACGCAGAAATCACTACTTCATACCAGAAGTTTATCATAAATGAAAAATTTTGACATTAGTTACGCGAGTGTGAACAAACAGGTAATTGAACTGAGCTCTGTAACACCAGTTTTTAAGTTCAACACCACAGGTAGTCACAAATCACGTTACCTGAACTACACTGAGAAGTCTCTCAGGGCAACTTCCACTTTCCTGGGCTCAGTTCCTTCTTCAAACATTTAAAGACAATCTAAAAAGATGGGGGGAAAAAAAAAAACGAGTAGTTTTTTTTTTTTCCTTCCTCCCCAAGACAGATGTGCTTTTCCACAGAAGAATAACACCTCTCCCCCCTGTTTTGCAGTTACAGCTACCATTATGCCACTTTTGCCCCGATTGTGTCGCCTGCCGATTACAAAGAAACGAAGCCTGCAGATCCTGCGCCTGTGCGAGCATCTGCCTGCCACAAGATGAAGCAATAAGGCACAGCCAAAATCACCCGGGTGCCAGGACTGCTCCCGCTGCCAGCCAGCAGCCTCCAGGACGAGAGCCGCGACGGCGGAGCGCGGGGCAGACGGACCCGCCGGGCTCTCTCCAAGGCATCCAGGGCCCGTGCAGGAGCGCCCGCCGCGGCCGCAAGGCTCTCCCCCG
>VZTL01036292.1:1551-21943 GCA_013400535.1 Scopus umbretta
TTAAAATTTTTTCATCCTTTATTGTCAAAACCAATTTCTTCATTAGATTATAATGGTCAAAAATAGAATCAATTTATTGTCTCTAACACATGCAACTGAAACCAATAAAGGCAAAAAGGACCTTCACTTTGGTGATATTTCTATACAATTCTTTTGCATTTTTACAGGAAAATGTGAACTTTAAGTTAATATGTCAAAAAGATGGCTCCCCTTAAAAGATACTGATGGCTTCTCTAGCTCTTGGGGAACAAGAAAATAATGAAAATAAATAGAAGGGCATTGTAACAAAAAATATTTTCTGCCTTTTTCAGCAGAACAATTAAGCACAGAAGACTAAAAAGATTTTCGTCTGAGATTTGCTTGTTTGTCAGAAAGGATATAGTTCAAATATATTTTTTTATACTCTATGTCTTTTGCAACTATCAGCTTCAATGATAGAGCTAAACAAGTTGATACTGTTTTTGAAAGCTGACAAAAGGCAACAAACCAAGATTATGCTTTGCTATGGTCATAAATAATTGTTTCAGAGAACAGAATTAAAGTAGAAGAAGGATCTTCAATGCAGCAAACAAATTTCACTGGCTGCAAATTGAAACTAGACAATTTCAGTTAGGAGCTGAGCACACATTACTTAACAAGGAAAACTAACTGTTAGACAAACCTATTATTCTCTTGTAGCGAATACTGCAGTACATTAAACTTTTAAATTATGACCTGATACAGAAGTTATCTTCTGTATAACTTCTGTTATACATTTTCTTTCCATAATTGGAATTGTGTAAATAATGATATTTTCAGTGTGATAAAAATCCACCTGGTCTGAATATTTTTAAACAAACCAGTTTTTTTCCCCCTTGTTTCTGTTTTCTGTAAAAGTACAGCAAAAGGTAGAACAAATGGCTAGATTTAACTACTTGTCATGGATTTGACAAGGAATAGTTGTTCTTGGTTTAAGCCAGAAATCCAGGAATTACAACCATTGTCTTGAAATTGGAAGACCTAATCAGATAGGAAGTGGCCTTAAAACAGGAACTTCTTGGTCAGAGCTGTCCTGTTGAGTATTCTGAGGTGAGTCTAATTGTCAAACTTCATTGACTAACAGACAGAAAAATTTCAGTTGAAATAAGGTAAGAGAAAATGTTATGCCAGCTGTTGTCCTGCCTTATACAGAGTTCAAGACTCCCTATTATGTTTTGTTGTCTTAATGAAACAAAAGGAAAATAAGATTAAGAAAATCCTTTCAGTATTGTTTAAATTTACTTGGAAGGCTAGGCTGAACTGCAAGGAAATGTGGGAAAAGTGTTGATAGTACAATAGTCCCACTGCTCACCAACAGGTTGGCAGACTCAACAGGGAGAAATGGGGAACAGAAGAGAGACCTCTGTTCAGACTCCTTAAAATCCATGGGCTTGCCTACAATTTATGAGCGCCAGGAAGAAAGCATTAAAAAAATAGCTATCTAAGAATGTATATGATGCCCAAGTTTTCTCTCATGACATGTACAAAATGCTATTTATATTTTGTTGACTGTTTGGGACATACAGTGTAGATATTTACCATCTTTTGTTTAAGCAACACAACAGCCTTTTAAAGGAGACAAATGGATAACAGCCTAGTTACACTTTCCACTTTTCCTACTTTGACTTTCCACCTCAAACCTGGCCAATTAAAGAGCCCAGTGGGTAGCTTTTTAGGGAATCCTTCAGCATGAAAATATGTGTTAGGTAAAAGTAAGCAGGAGTTGCATAAGGTTCAGAAGCAAGGAAGCAGATTGGCAGTAATAATGGGATGGTGGATTGCTCCTTTAATAATAGGTCTTACCTAAAACTTTAAATTCAAATGTTATGAGTTAAAGAAGCCATGTTTTATCCCTAGCTTTTTTGACATAATATCTATCAAGGTTTGTTTTGGGTTTTTTTTGAAAGTGTAGTGATTAAAGAAAGGAGCGTTAAAAATATATAATTCTATTTCCAGGCTGTATAATCACAACAGGACCACTGAGTTATTTCTTCTCTCCTCATCTCACCTCTCTCAATGCCTTTGAACACACAGTTCTTTAGGGTCTTAAAAAATTTTATATATAGATAAAAGGAAAAATATTCTGTGTCCGTTAGTGCTCTGAGGAAGAAGATACAATTTCCTCTGCTCTGTCCCCTATAACCTGGCTGACAGTTATCTGTGTCCATTTTGGTTTTGAGTGTGCCACAGTACAGTGGATGGTTTTGTGTTGTCCAGAGCAGTGCAGTGCAGAGATAGAAGTAAGGTATCCATGTACTGAAATAAAGTGCTCTACTTGTAGAAAGTCCACAAGAGTTTATATCCAAACTTCTCTATGTTTTTGCTTTTTTATTTATATACAGTACAACAGACATCATAGATGCAAATGCTGACTGATCTGAATTACAGCTAACAAATCAATCTAAAAAACCCCACAAGGTTCTAAAACAAGATCATTTGTATGCTTGTGCTTTGTGGGCTGTCATCCAGACTAATTTATCATTCCCATCATTCTCATAATTCCCTTGACTACTGCTTAATTTTCAATTTCTAGTATAAAACCTTGGAATACAACAGAAGACTGCATAGGATCTACTTAAGGTAGAGATACTGCAGGAAATGCATCGCTACATTTTAAATTATTAGTTCAAACTATTTTCTTTGTACAAACATCAACAAAGAGAACAAATGCGATAGAAGCAAGCTGCACAGCTGGATGATTAGTGGCCAGCAGTAGAAGTCTCTTAATCTTGAAATAATTAATTAGCAGGACAAAACTCTAAGCTCACTGAGTAAAATTGTCTCCCCTTTCCCTCCCTCTGTGCAGAGGAACTACATAAGAGCTGGAAATCAGTGCCATTTAAACCCCAATGTAACAGTTTAGATAGCACCTCAGTGGTGCTTAGACTTTATGTTAGTTGTTTGTTAGGAGGTAGGACAACTTAATACAGGTAAAGATCATAAAAACATGCTAGTTTTTGAATGAAGTGATCAGAGGTAACATAAATCCAAAAAATTCCAAAAGTAACTCAGTAATTTTGGTGCATTTTCAAAGAAGATCTTCTTTCACCATACACAATAAAGGAAAGCAACAGCTAAACTTCAATTAAGAGAAGTGATCTTCTACTATAATATAGTAATATATTTCTTTTTTCATCTCTAAGCCAAGGGAAGAATTATACACAATCTATTCTTAATGAACAACATGTTCAGTAAGCTTCTTTTGCTTGCTTGCTAACTATTTAGGGACAGATTCATTTTTTTATAAATATCAACTAAAAATAAGCAATTTTATTTTTATATTATATGTGTGCTCCTGATTCCTTCTGCATCTGAGAGTCCTTCTGACTTTTGATTAGAAGTCTGTAGCCTTACTGAAATTGAGAGTTTGATTCTCTCCAGAAGTAAATAGGAAATCAAGACAGATATATATATATTCCTTTCTCCTTGGTGAGAGAAATAAATTAAAATTGAACAGGCAACATTGCCTTTTGAATGCGACCCTCAGCAGTACAATCTTTACTATCTCTGTGCATTTTCAAGTAAGACTGTACATCTGACTTAGCAGTTCTGGTTCTCTTGAATCAATGAAATCCTGATTTCTATGGGGAGGCAGACACATCACCAATCATTCTCCAAGGGTGAATGTTGCTGTCCTTCCTCAGCTACTTGACTGGACCCTCCACGCTTACCGGCAGTAAGAACTCCATACCTGACTAGTGTCAAATTTACCTTGGAGATGCAGGGACAGCAGTGTTCATGCACAGAAAATCAGTCTGGAAACCTTCTGATTGTCACTGTCACTAACAGACTGATTGATCAGCCCCGTTTTGTCCTCCCAGACACTCCTCAGAACCAGACATGCCACAGACAGTGCAAATTGCTGCTGGTTGTAATTTTCTGGAAGGTGAGGTTATATGCAAGGGAACTGGAAGTAGGATACTTTATACTAGAACCATCTACCTCTCCCAAGGAAAGCAATTCCCTGGAAGAAAATTATTATTTCATCAGGCTGCAGATGTCCTCTGGGTTACTGGTTCAATACCTCTGCATTGAATGGATATTAAAGGGGCAAATCTGGATGTTATTTTACCCAAGTATTTTTAAGAATTTAGTTCTAAGTAGTTGTTTAAGGCCATATAATACATTTCTTACAGGGCATGACTTCCAATCCCTCCCCATCTTTTCCCATGTTCTAAACACTGTGTCCCATCTCTATTGCTATCCTCCATCCAGAGGTCATGATGTGTTCTAGAAAAAGGATTATAGGGTTAGACTGACAACCAGAAAGAATACATTTAGTTTGAGCTATACATATAAAGATTTATATAGCATGGCCTTGGTATATTTTCTATTTTGTTTTATAATTAGTATTCCTTATTCTAAACAATGCTTTCTGCATTTCAGGTGGTTTATGGCCCAAGTGGGAGTGTCTTGCAGTGTCTAAATGTAGTGCTAAATGATTACATTCTTTTTTCATTGGGATTTTCCAACATGACAACTCCCCGCGGAAAGCAATTGGACCAAAAGAGAAAACTAAACCAGAAACCTGCAGTTATGGATATGCCCCAGCTTTCTTCTGAACAAAGAGACTGGGTATTTCATACTAAATTTTTTTGACCTTTTAAGACCCAACCAATTTCTACTTCTGGTTAGTGATGTAGCAATTTCAAAACAACCCGCATACAGACTGTGGCCCCAATTATGTAGAATTTACAGGTGCTCAATTGTGCTATGGTCTCACATCAACAGAGTGTGTTTCCACTTACCGTTGAAAGAGCAGCTAAATGTCACAGTCTGTTTTTAAATAGATTTTCCTGACAGATTAGTCAATTATTTCCACTTTAAAGACAGAGTACATTCATACAAAGTCTAAGTAACAAATCTATCTAAATCATGCACTGTCCCAATATTTTCAAATAAGGATTCAATGTAAAAGTAGTAGTTAGCTTGATTCAAAATTTCAGATAACATGTGCATAGCACACTCTCAATGCGCCATTTCCAGCAGAAATCATTAACACTTGTTTCTTCAAGTCTCCTGCTGTCACAATTATTGAGTATCTTTATCTACATTCAAGTTGAAGCTTCTTAATAATCAATTAAGTTTTAATTTATCTTTTTTTTTTTTTTTTTTTTTCCANAATAAATTTTTATTTATTTTTTTTTTTTTTTTTTTTTCCTGCTGAAAACCCTATTAGTAGAGGTTTGAGGTTTTACTTTTTCATCTTGACAGCTCAGCTTTTTTTAACTTTTTCGGAATCAAATGAGCTTCAGCATGCTTATAGATTTTCTTTTGTAGCTTAGACCATCTTTCTAATAATGCTGTATAACTTCATCAGTGAAGATGTAGGAATAAAATAATCAAACTCAGACTCTTACACAGTGTAGATGTACGCTAAAAATAAGATATTCTATAAATGTCTAAAAATCAAGGTTAAGTTTTCATGAAAACCACTGCTATTTTCTTAGGACACACATTCTGAGATGCAGCTATGCAATATTAATATTCCAGCACATGTGTATAATACATCTCTTTACAAGAAGCTTCGAGAAGGTAAGGTAATTAATAATGAGCTTGCATAGAAAAAGGAAAATAATTTTATTTAGAAACATTTTCACATTATTTATTTTGCTCTTTTATCATTTACTACTTGGAGTATGGAAAACAACATGAAATTGTCTTTTACATTTTCTTTTTTCCCACTGATTCTTCTTACCTAAAGAAGAACACTACTTCATCTCTGAGCACCATAAGGGCCTACCTGATTATTTAATGCTTAAATCATCAGCTATACTTTTCAGATTTTCACAAGCTGAGGTCTAAAGGTAAGCTCCCCAACACAGACACACACACAGAGACAAAGACAACTCTTTTCTAGCATAAGTAATAATCATTTGGTAATAAGTAATAAGTATATATGAAAATGAGCTATCAAGAATGTATTTTTTTTTTTACATGCACACAGGCTGTGTTTTTCAAAGGGACTAAAAGGACACACAGCAACCTTGGTGGCCTGGTTTCTATGAGTTGTGATTTTTAATGTTTATCTTTTTTTTTTTTCCCTGAGACTTCCTACACAGTCATTGAGAATAAGTCCATAAATACTGCATTTTCATGGACACAGGTTTGTGAGGCTATAATTATTTTTTTCTGAAATGTTTTTTTTTTTTTATTTTCTCCAGGTGTTGTTCCAATATCACAAAAACCTGAGTTTTACAGAAAGAATTGTCAGTGGTAACAGACAAATAATTCCATTTTCCTTTAAATTTTACAGACAAGAAAGACTGGAAAGCAAAAAAGAGACCCGCTGAAGTCTTTGATTTCCAACTATTGGAAATAGTTTTTAAATTTCTTTTCCTTCTCCTCACTCCCAAAACCAGGTAGTTTTAGTTGTGTAAGCAATGTTCTATGCAGAATCATTTGAAAAGCTGACTAAATTCATTGCTGTGAGTGATGTGACAGTATGTCAGAGAATAAAAGCATTTATCATCATGTTGATGGTGGAGTGTGACTGATTTGGTTGCATTAGATTTTGCCTGATGAATGTTTAACTGTCCAAAAAAAAATGAACACTCTTACAGAACACTGAAGAAATGTTGCCTTTCCCACCACAAAAAATATTTAGGGATAAATATTTATTTTACAAAGCAAAACTATTTTTTTCTTGAATGAAAGTAAATGCATACCAGAACACTATTACTAGTGGTATTGAGCTGTTGTAGTCTGATAAAGAAAAGAAATGAGTTACAGTCTGATCAGCCAAATTACTCTAGTTTTTGTTAGTTTGTTTGTTTTTAACTTAATAACTTAAACTGTGAAAAGTTTTAATCAGAAAAGGCTTGTTTCAAGAAAGAATGGAATTTTCCTACTTAATGCCATCAAGACAAAATACAGCAACATCAAATTTTGAACTGTGTGTATTTTTTAATCCAATCTTTTCTTATCAAGAAATCAATAGCAGTTTTATTACATTGCTGTCAGCAATAGAGAAACTAGAGGAGGACTTTTTGTCTTAATCACATGTTCATGTAAGTTTGGTTCTAAGCAGATATTGAATATAATATATATAAACCTAAGACTACAGGGTCCGTTTCAGGGTTAAATCCTCACCCAAGCACAAGTTCCATTAGGTAGAACTAATGGAAAAGGTTATTAAACACTTTTGTGATGTGCTGATCGGATAGTTTTCTTGGACTCACTCAGAATAGAGAACTTCAGTGTTGTAGTAACAACATTATATATCCCTACCAACCTTTACTGCATTTGAGGAACATGAGAAGAAAGCATTAGGTGAACCCTAATCTTTGTCTCACAACTACAATAGGAATCACTAGGCCTATTATCTTAAGAAGAAAAAAGAGCCTATGTCTGTGCTGGGCACCTGCAGTGCTGTCTTCAACTACCATACATTGTTCCATATACCTGCTGCTGCCAAGGCCATCTGTGACCACAGCACCAGATGGGTTCCACACCTAGTGCTGGGTTAGAAAAATGAAGTTCATAAATTATGAAGATCTTGAAGATTAAAATCTTGAAATGGCAATCTACTTATTAATGGCTGGGGAACAAGACATTTCTGCCTTATACATAGATGCATGAAGAGATGTTACAAGAATATGGCAGTCTGTCATATGAGGATAAAAGGCCACTTCTGTTCACTGCAGTTTGATTACAAGCAGTAAAAGGTGGCACATTGTGTCTGAACCTCTGCATGCATTTTTAAACATGTTTTGCAAAATACTTTGCCATTTGAAACTACGAGCTTAGCTTGGCATGGCTGGTGGCTATCTTGTCACATTGCATTAGTCCCAAACCAAAGGCATCAGAGGCAAAGATGTAGAAAACTGAAAGGGAGATATAGTTCAGTTAAAATACAAAACAATTCTTGTTATCTCTCATTATATAATATTTTAATGATTTTTAGCCTTAAATACTTAGAGATAAACAAGAAAATATACTACTTGTTTATTTCTTTTTGCTTTGAGAATGTAGTTCTGGTGAGCTATGGATAAAGTAAGGCATAACTTAATTTAAAATATAATCATTTGTCCCAGCAAGAAAATCCATGTCAACTCAGATAAATGCCTAAGCTTGTCTGTGGTAAAAGGAAAGAAGCTCTAATCTTAAGCAAGAGAAATGTTATATATGCGTGTTTATCTGACTGCCTCTTTTCTCTCTGTACTTTGTGTCTGGTTTGGAGAGAAAATTAGATGTTTTCATCTATTGTGGATGGAAGCTTAGTATATTTTAATGTAAAATACATTAAATATATTTAAATCAGAATCCCATCATTCTATCCTCAAAATACCTACGTGAGATTTGGAATTTCGTAAGCCTACACTTTCTTGCTTCTATGACTTTTACATTCCTGACTGCATGTTGGCTGAATGACAGGAATGAGGGAGAGCGTAGCCATTACCTGGGGTAGGATTTAACCCCAAATGAAGCCAGCTGATAGATGCTATTTTGAAGAAAGAGATGGAAGACATGTCAGTGGAGGCTTCCCTTGAAGAACTCTGATAAGAAGCCCCAATGTGTCTTCATCATTTTGATTTGGAGCAGCTTTTAAGTTGACTCTGTTGTGCTTAATCCCCATCTGAGCTATGTTATAGCTGCATACTTAGTTCTGGTCATGGGTCCTGTTGATCCTCATTCCAGTCCATGGGCATGACTTCTTGTCTGAACCTTGGCACTGCCCTATCACCACGGTCTTTCCAAGAAGCCACTGGACTCTGAATTGACCCTGGTCAACACCCCCAGCCCAGTCCAGCCCTGCTCCTTTGCTGGGTGCTGTGGGATAGGGCCCTGGACAGGGAGGACCTACCATGGCTGCCCTTGGTTCACTGCCCTTGAGGGCAGCAGGCCCTCACAGCCCCTGACATAGGTGTCCCCAGGTATGTCTACATGAGATGGTAGCCTACATTCCCAGCCCAAGGAGATGCAGTCTATGTTCCCAGCCAAAGGAATTCAGAAAGCTTTTCAGTTCAGTTGTTTTGGGTTTTTTTTTTTTGGTCCTCTGACTAGCTCTGCTAACTTCTGCAGTTACTCCAAATTGGCTTTAATATGGGCTTAGCCACCATCTTATGTGTAGATACCCAAACTTACAATGTCTTTATTACTGAGCTGAATCCCAGTACTCCATGGTAGATAACTGAAATTAAGTGTCAGAGTCTGGAATTCTTTTAACCTCTGAAGGCACGCCAGGGGACAGGATTGAAAGTTCCTTTTTTCTGAGATGGAAAAATATACCGTCAAGGAGTTTCTTAATTTTTTTGGCAAATTCTCCTCCTGAACCCTATAACCACAATATTGCTCAAACACTAAGCCATACCAACCATGCTCGTAGAGCACTAACTTGCAGTTTTCAAATGGGCTCAATTCAGTTGCTCCTAAGTAAACATGTAGGGTGACTTAAGATCTCCAGGGCAGTGTGCATATGTGTCTGGTAACAGTTCAACATGAATGTCTAAGGTTACCTCTAACATCCCAAATGGCAATAGGTGTTTATGTGTGGCAAACTGCTCCTCTGTAAGCAGGTAACATGCCATCCTCAGCAGATGACCCCTCTGAAGAACCAAGAGGATAATTATCATTCTGTGGGTCACTGAGTTCCCATATTTCCCTAAGTCCCAATTATTTACAGTTTCCATGATTTAAATACTGGGAGAATACACTTTTTTGCTAGAGTGCTGAGTCCAAGTAATGAAAAGAATGTGGTTTGAGGTTTGAGAAAAGAGGAAAATGAGTTCTAATATTAAATTTCAGGTATGATGATTAACTACCTAATTTCTCTGAGTAAGGTAAACATCCTCTGTAGAAAACTGAAATACTGCAAGCTGGTCGGAAATGTACCACAGAACTTCTAACAAAACATCTAATAGTCCTTAGTAAAATTTTCAAACTATAAAGAAATTTCCAGCCATAAAAAATAACTAAAAACTATATGCTTAGTCTGTTATTACTGGACTGTGGTTCACTGTGTATTCAGGTTATTTCTACTTGCAATAGCTCGGTCATTGCTTGATCCTGCTTTAGCTGCTACCACAGCTACAACAGGCTTCAGTCTTTCCTGTCCTAGAGTCATTCATATTGTCTGCTGGGAGTATTTTCTCGTTAACTTGACTGATCTCTGTGTATGAGGACATTTGGATGACTTCTTTTAGTGGCTTTGAAATAATAGCTACTTTTTTAATGACTCTTCATGAGAGTAAGAGAGGAGCTTAAGGAATGTGTGTCAGTAAGCTCTTAAGCTAAGAGGGTCCTTAATAGTTTGAAATTCTCTGAACTGTTGATTACAATTCTACCTCTTTGGTTACTTCAGAATGGCTGGTTTCCTTCAAAGAATACAATACAAAGAAAAAGCAGCACAGGACTGCAACATTAATTTATTCCAATCAATAACATTTTGAGGTATATACTATGATAAGGGGAAAAACAAGTCAACCCTGATTTTTAGCAAGAGGACTATAAAATAAATCATTGCACATTTCCAGATCTGCCTGCTTTGTAACGGATTTAGCTTTGGGGATGCCTGAAGGTCTCCTACCTTTCACAGAATATACTTCTTCCATGGATATACATGGAAATGAAATTAATTTACTGAAGTGGAAAAAATGGCAGGCAATTGTGTCAAACCAGTTTTGCTTAAAATGTATAAATACCAAAGTTTTGACACACTTGCTTTCATCTGAAGGACATGGTATCCATAACTTAAGACATAAGAATAATAACTTTTAGATAGCTTAATCAAATATGTTATAGAGTTTAATCTAATATATAAAGTATCTCCTAAACTGTTTAGATACATCTTCCAAAGATAACCGTAACTAAATAATTCATTGAACTCAACGTATTTAACATTAATTCACATAGATTTTTAGCAATAATAAATATTTGGAATGCAGAAAAGGGCTTTTATTTTTATACGTTTGTGTATATATATAGACACACAAAATATGTATGTGAAATTGAGTGCATTGTAAACTATGTGGATTATGTGCCAACTGCAATCTAATAAAGGCAGCAGAAAGCTCAGCAGAGGTTAATTTACTGTCTTCATAGGTTTTCTAGTCAATGATAACCTCATCATGCTGAGAGTAGATTTCCACTGGAATCAGAAATAGGTAGTGTAATGCTAACCCAGGTTAGTTTACTCTGTATTTACTATTGTAGCACTTATTCTCTAACATTTTCTTTTTCTGTTCTGTTTTCCACTTTTGAAGTACAATTGCTCAGAATTTTTTAAAAGCTCATTGGGTGAGTGTTCTAAAATTGTATGGGACCACTGAAGTCAATGAAATTAGATTGATTGATAAATTGTGAGATTCGTTTTTTATGGGTAGAGTCTAAAACACCTTTTAAAAATAGATCTTTTTCAAAGATTATCTTCCTTTTTTTTTTTTTGTTAGTATCAATGCTGGGCTTTTTTTCCCTGTTGTGTGTTAGCCTTGGCCAACAGACAAATGCCCACCCAGCTCCTCACTCACTCTCCCTCTCAGTGGCAGAAAAGGTGAAAATAAAATGAGAAAACTGATGGGTTGAGATAAAGATAGGGAGAGATTGCTTACAAATTATTATTGCAGGCAAAACAGGCTTGTTTTGGGGAAAATTAATTTGATTTATTACTGACTAAAATAGATTTGGGTAGCGAGAAACAAAGACAAACATTAAAACAACAGCTTTCCTTCCACCTCTCCCAGGCTCAGTGACATTCCTTTATTCCAAATGCCTCTGCCCCCACAGAGAGGTGCAGCGGGGACTGGGGGGTTACAGTCAGCACACAGCAGTTGCTCTCAGCTACTTCTTCCCTCACACTTTTTCCCTGCTCTGGCATGGGTTCTCCATGGGCCACAGTTCCTTCATGAATATCCCCCTGCTCTGCTGTGGCACCCTCCATGGGCTGCAGTGTAGATATCTGCTTCGCCGTGATCCTCTGTGGGTTGCAGGGGGACAACCTGCTCCACTGTAGTTTTCTCCTTGGGTTGCAGGGAATATCTCCTCCAGTGACTGGAGCACTTCCTCCTCCTATGACTTTGGTGTTTCCCCCGTTGTTTCTTAATCTTTCTGTTCTTTCTTCCTCTATCTATCCAGCATTGTTTAAATGCATTTTCCCAGAGGTGCCACCAGCTTGGCTGAGGGGCTCAGCTGTGCCCTGTGGCAGGTCTGTTGGAGCCATCTGGAAGCATCTGTGTCCAGCACGGGGCAGCTGCAGCCTCTCCTCACAGAGGCCACCCTGTAGCCCCCCGCTGCCAGCACCTGGGCACATAAACCCAGTACATTTCCCTAAGTTAATGTAGTCTGATGAACATTAGTGAATATCTAAAAGTTTTTAGCTTTCCAGTTCACATAAAATTTCAATTTCCTGAGCACTATTAAGAAAGATGTAAACCAGTTATTTATTTTGATAAAAATAAACAAAAAATACTGCCAGAGCGTCTAACCCCCTAAGCATAAACTGCCACCATTCTGAGTTGCAGTTTGCATTCTACCTTGCTCCACAGGAGCCTCCCAGCTCAGGAGCAGGATATAGAAGGTTATGAATGTATTTTCCCCAGTGCCCTTGTTACTGTTCTTATGAACTACTTATAAGGAAGAGTCAGTGTCTTCTGGATTTGACATGAAGCAATATGATGTGTAATAAAACTAATTCTGAAAAACTCTTTGATCTAGACAAACTGCCAAAATGTTCCAGAATCCATTACAAACCAGCTACTATGATGCAACCATACCTTTACAAATTTTTGAGACAATTGAAAAGTAAATGGAAACAAGAATTTAGAAGAAATACTTGTTGAATGTTTTGAAATACTTAGCACATAACATAGGTAGGAGAAGCACAGCTAATTAACATATCCATAAATGGAAATAACAGAGGCTGTGATCCATAAATTAGAAACATGATTGTGTGAATCATGCTTATTAGCTACTTGCAAATAAATACTTGCCTAGAAAGGGTACTTGTGAGAGCAACAGATCTGGGGTAACATGACTGGAAGCTTCATGAAGCTCAGGGATTTTTGTGCTGCAGAAGAGGTCTGAAAATGATTTATACAGTGTTGCTAGGTAGGGATTCAGAAAACACTTTAAAGCACTTTTGCTGCTTGGATACCTATCTATTTCTGCCATTTATTTTAGCAAAGAGATTGACACATGGGTTTGGTAGTATACTGCAGTTGAGATCACATTGTTGTCTTGTATACCATTTTGTGTGTAAGAGTAATCCCACCTTTGTAACTTTCTTACATCAGGAAGAATTTAGCCTTTAGCAACCAGGAATAAATCTGACGCAATAGTAATCACCACAGACCAAAATTTAAAGTCCAGATTGAGAGCAAATAGTCCTCTCTGTGTTTAGTTGCAGTGCAAAGATCCTGTTTATATACTAATATATATACATATACGTATTTATGTATCATATACATCTACATTGACTACCACGAAACCCCCCAAATTGGCTATATTTTAATTATTCCCTACTTTGTTTTAGCTTTTGCTTAACTTTGTATGATTGTGTGATGTAACACATAATGCAAGATAAATCTCTTTAACAAAGACAGTGATAGGCATAGCAAATAGCTATTCTGTATAGAACTAAGTATCCTTGACCACAGAACAAAATGCAGCACAGATCAACTTTTTTCTTTTTTAATTCTTTTGAGAAATTGGCATTTTCTGAACAGGAAAACATTTCTGCAGTAAAATATCTAAACAGTTCTGCTGATATTCAGTGTGTATTCTGAGCACAATGTTGTAGGAGAAATTGTTAACCTTGTTATGCAGGACACACCACGCAGCACAGTCTACAACGTAATTCCTAAGACTGTATGTCCTTTGAAAATTCAGCAAACTCTAAACTGGTCAAGTTGCCATAAATTCCTGTATTTTATCTTAGACAAAGTGTGCACTAAAGGTGAGAAAATGAGACAACATCCTCCTGATTAGCCTGACATCTGGAGAGTAGATGGCACATGAAAAGTAATAAATAATTGTCTGCAATTTTGTTTCTATTTCTCTGTTCTGTACTTCATGGAGGAGTCTTTAATACTGTTTTGCTATAATTTACTCTGACTTACACACCACAGTATTATCTCTTGGGCCCATATGTTCTCCTATTTCGAACTCCATCCCCCCTGTCCATGGCCAGCTTGAAACCTCCATATTGAAAACCACTTGTGTTGCCGACTCCCTTTTGTTTATATGCATGTAGATATTGACTAAAACTATATTCATTTTTTCATGTTATTCTAAACTATCAGGGGCCTTATTAACTGTGACTTCAGGAGCTAGAAAAACAGGAAAGAAGCCAGCAGCTGAAAGCTGCTTGTATCGCTGCTTCACTACTGGTTCCGGCTTCTCCTTCTGTTTCCTTGGAAACATATACTGGGCAAGTGAAAACACGGTAAGAGGTTTAAAATATTGACTTTAAAAACTGCTGCTTACTCTGTTTTCACTGGATCCTATCCTGAGGAAAAAAATGGAAATACTTAGCAAACTACCACTTAAGGTGGTAGTTTAACTGGTAACTTAAGCTTATCTTTACTTCAGCATAGGTACCAGAGAGATCTTTGGTGCCTCCTTTTGGTTTGTTTACTTATATCTTGCCAAAATACAACTGTATGATTAAAAAGAGAGACAGAAAAGCAGATGGGAAAACAGCCAAAGCCAACAGCAGAGAGCACAACCTCTCTGTCACATTCAGCTGCTGTATGAGCAATACAGTTGCCACAGTACTGTATTGCTCATACACTTCTACAGTTGCCACAGTAGAAGCATTGCCCACAGATACTTGGAAGTGCTAATTTCTGACACACTAAATTGAACAAAATGGTGATGGTATCTTTACCAGAAACAGCATAACAATGTAAAAATATATATTTTTTTCTAATACAAGAAGTGAGAGCCTTAAAATATGCTTTTTGAAAAATTAGACACATTTCTTTCACCTGAGACTGATGTGATTGCGGAATGAACCATGCTTTAGTTTTTCAGTTCTGTTATTGAAATCTGTATGCTTATCTGAAATTTGAACCTTGATTCAACAGCTCTAGCTGGGGACATTGCAAGAAAAAAAAATTCAACATTTTTGGTTTTGACGCCTGACAGAAATACTAGGACAGGATTATTTTTGACAGTAGGCTTAGTCTTGGACAGAACTAAAAACATATCCTGCAGAAAAGGTGGTAAATCTAATTTAAATATTATTAAATATGTCTACAGTGAAGCATGAACAAGTTGAAAGCTAATGCTTGGGGAAACTGATTTTTCTTTTGGTCGTGTAGACTTGTACGTGCCAATTATAAGTTGAAGATACCTATCTTACTGAACTCTCATTTAAGTATGATTTTGTTAAAAGGAGGTAAAAGAGTATCAGCTGGTGTTCTGTAGCAAAGATGGTTTAAACCTTGAGGGCAATGCTTCACAGTGCAGGACAGCCTTTTTCATTTAAGCTGTCTTAGTGGTAAGTGCAAACTCGGATAAGTACTGTTGTTTGCACACAGTATAAGTTGCTACATAAATGTTGTGATGTCTGCACCACTCAAAGCAAAATCCATTGTATTCAAGATTTTTGAGCTACCAGACAGCTTGTTTCTTAATCGCAAGATTTGATTCTAATGGCTGTTTTTCCGTTCTAGTTTTTTGGTCACTGGCAGAATATGTAGTTTAGTTTTAGATAATAATGGAGAACTAGTGAAATAAACAACATAAATTCGAGCTAAAAGACATGAATGCAGAAATATGGACTACAGACATCTTGTACAAGATGTTCACATTCCAGAGAGAATTGCCTAGGCTGTCAATAACAGGAAAAAGGGAGATCTCCTTTGCTCTGACTTCTGTGCCTATGCTTAAGTTGTCGCTAGAAGACTTTTACCATGCTGGATCCATTTGGATTTTTTTTAATACATAGTTGTCTATATTATATTTTTCATATATATTTGTCTGTATTTTTTTTTTCAAGTTGTGTTGGTTTAGGTTTTGTCTTTCTTTACACTTTACACAATGTCTTCACAGCTCTAAAAATCCCTAGGTGCTTAGCAAGTCAGTTCAATATATCCTTTTCAACATTCCTTAGGAAATGAGGCAGGACTTTAGTGCTTTACAGGGGCTGCTGGTCAAAACAACCAACACAGTAGAAGATCCGATATTAAAAGAAATGATGGTTGTGCTGGTTTTGCCTGGAATAGAGTTAATTGCCTTTATAGTAGCTAGTACAGTGCTATGTTTTGGATTTGTGCTGAAAACAGTGTTGGTAATACAAGGATGTTTTCGTTTTACCTAAGCAGTACTTACACAGAGCCAAGGCCTTTTCTGCTTCTCACACCACCCCACCAGTGAGTAGGCTGGGGGTGCACAAGAAGTTAGGAGGGGACACAGCTGGGACAGCTGACCCCGGCTGACCAAAGGGACATTCCACTCTATGTGGTGTCATGCTCAGCATATAAAACTGGAAGCCACATAGCAGGAAATGCTGCCAGAAAATCTAGGAAATACATTTGACAGTAACATTATAAGTAAAAATTCCAAAAACTCCTTTTGGGGGCAAAACCCTAAAGTGCCTAGAACTATTCTGAGAAAGGTTAAACAAAGAGATTACCTCCTGTGTTTTCACTGTCTTCTGTTTCAGAAATCATGCTGCATTCCTAAGTAGAGTTTCTCTGCACTTCAGATTTTAACTTCCATATCTAGAAGGAACATGAAAGTCATGTTCTAGGCTGACCACAATGTTTTGGAGGTCAATGTTACCTTGTGCATAGATTTAGTTGTCTTCTTGAATCCATGTGCTCATTTCCAGTGTTCAACTTCTCTCTTCCTCTTCTGAAAGAACACTTCTATATCCTTTAGGCCGAAAAGTTAAATGACCTGGAATCACCTCCCCTGTTTTTCTTGGTTGACTCTTGGTGGTTAAATACACTGCTTCACAGTATTTTGATCCACAGACCCAGCTAAACATATTTTCAGTACTACTAAAATAGAACTTGCTTCAGGAAAGTAGGATTTGGGTTTGATCTCTATTTTTTTTTTTTTTTCTGCATAAGCAGGCCACTGAGCTAGAAACTGTATTCATATAATGACAAAAAAGCATGTTTTGCATTTCATACCAGAGTTTAATAGCATCTAAGAACATAAAAGCTTCAAATGGGAAAAAACAGCATGCAGAACTAATGGAGAGAGCTACAATAGCCAAATAGAAAGGCAATGATATAATTCTCCTCAAATGAGTGAATTTACAGCATGAAACCAAAATCTTCCATTTCTATTATTCTCATGGATGTAAGAGCATTAATCAAGTGTTTGATAGCTTCGGGCACAACCACTGTGTTAATGTTCTGCCTAAGACCTAAAACCTCTATTGATATCACAGAAGCTGCAGATCTGGGCATGTTTAGCTGAACTAGAATTAACTTCAAAAGTAAAGGATGATTGATTAAATAGCACTGAGGCATAATAGCTGAAAGTACACTTGTCATATTCAATGCAAATTCTGGAAACAACAAATAGATACTTGTCAAAACTTGTCATTTGTATGCTGTTGCATGATGATAGAATGCACGGTGGTTTAGGTGTCTCTTGTCAACAGGATGTAATTAACTGTGGCTACGTTTAGGTAGTGTTTTTGCTGAGAAGACCAACAGCTCCGATTCCCTCTGCAGGGAGTGGATTTGTTTAGAAAGGTTCTTCGCTTCTCTGAAGCTCGGTCGTCTGGTCTCTCTGGGGATTTCAAAGCAATCATCCCCCTACTCCAAGGAACTAGTAACAAAACCAAAGCATAGCATACCAAAAATTAACATCTGCACAAACTCTCTGAAACATCTTTGGGGTTCTCAGCTTGAAAAATTATCATCTGTTAAAAGAAGTTTAATCCCTGGCTTTGCTTACGAATTACCACCCTCTAGTTTACGCTGCAGCAAAACGAATAATCCTGTGAAAGAGTGTATGACGCTTAGGTGAAATCTAGCCAATCTGGAGCAAAAACTGGTTTGTTTTTTTTATCTTTGATCTCTCTATACTGATAATATGCCTAGTGAATAAGAAAATCCTCATTTACCTCCTTACAGTATATCTAATGACAATTAAGAAATCTGTCAAATAAAAGTGAAACTTAGGTATAAGGCTTAGCAGGCTTTAATGATAAAACAAAGCTTAGTGAGTATAACACTGCTTCAGACACTGCATCTCAGTCTCTGTTTTTTAAGGTCTCTTGTTATTCTGGAACACAAGGGGGGATATTTTATGAAGTGCTTGGTACTTGACACATCCCACTGTTGTCAACAGCCCAAAAGTTGGCCTCAAAGTGAAATCACTATGCATTGTAGCTGCTCTTTTTAACTCATATAAAATACTCTCTTTCTTTTCAGGTTTTCCCTTAGTGAATGAGAAGTTCCCTTGGGAGAAATGTAAAGGAGTTCAGTATTTAGAAAGGCTAACATTAAATACATAAGGCTTGGTCCCCTGTGCTCCCACGATAGTTGTGGAGCAAAACAGGTTTCTGTAGAGAGTAATTTAAAGCATTCATTTAGTGCAGGGTAGTCTGAACAGCCCTCTCCAAATGTTATATCCCTGCATTATCTCTAAAGCAGAACTTTTTAAAGCTACATGCATCATTGTTGATTACATCCCTAGCTTCCCTCAATCATTTTGCTATATCAACTTGAGAAAAAAAAAACACAAAGAAAAAACCCAATATTTAGATAATGAATATTATTTTTGTATTCTTGATGAACAAAATGTTTGTAAATTCCAATTAAATCCCATATTCTCCCCTGACTTGTTTATAAAAAGCATATGAACATATTTTATAAAATTATTCTGCACATTAATTTCTTTATATCACTGCTTTCCAAATATTTGTATTTTTTCCTATTATTCTTATGCAGCATTCAAATTCAAAGCACATTTTTTCAATACTTAAAAAAGAATTACCTTGGCTACTTTCCTAAGAGACTCTGTGAATGTCACAATCCTTCTTCCTCAGCATTTTCTCATCAAGCATCTTCAAAAGAACAGACTTTCATTTAACCACAGGGGCCAAAGGCACATGCAATATGCTTTTGGAGAACTATTTCTGATTCTTGTAAGATTATAATAGCTTCCCAGCAGAAATGTTATTTATTAATAGAGAATGTAGTCAACTGCAATTTGCAAGTCACTATCAGTCACAGCGACTTTGTCTCAAGAGAATGTGGTTTTCACCAAAAGCTACAGAGAATAGCTGCAATGTGTCTTCAGTTTTATGTTTGCATTGTACTCTATATGAGTGCTAAAGAGCTAACAATGAATTTGATTAGTTTCCAGCATTTTGCTATTGTTACTTATTTTTTCTGAAGGAGCTGCATTTTTATCTTACAACTATCTTAATGACATACAATAACACTTCCTTTTTCTTAAAGTGCTATACTTATATTACAAAACAGCAAAACCCAAGACTTGTATTCAGTTTTGCAGTTTTGACAAAAACTTTGAAAATGTTTTCTTTGCCTTTATATGTATTTACTTCTTCTCTTTCTTAATTCAGCATGACACTGATAAAAAAAAATGGCAGAACTAAATTATGCCATCATTCTGTCAGCATCTCATGCATCAATGTTTAATAAGTCAAAGTTCTTACTTCTTCCAGCACATCATGCTAACCTGCCTATTTTATCTCTAAAACATAAAGAAAGAAAAAAAAGGGAATTGCAGGACATTGATATTTAACAAGAGAAGGTCAAACTAGATGGCCTCAATAAGTCACTGTTGCTCACAATTTATTTTTGCAAGGCCATGAATTTTGATCTAAAAAGTATTGCTTTGATCATCATACTTAAAACACCATCCTCCTGTGTGTAATCTTGGGTTGCTATTTTGATACTGTGAAAGACTGCTTTTGTGGCTTCACTTGATTTTTCCATTTAAGTCTATTATTATGAACATATGAATGCTGCTTGTTTTTGTTGTGCCAGAACAAAAGAATGACTCATCAAAGCAATAGATTATTACAACAGAAATTTATAGTCAAACTGATGTTACTTAAGCAATTGTGTACTTACTAAATGTAGTTCTAATTTGTTTGCATGTTCTATATACATATATACATATTCCATTTCATATATCAGTTTGCATATTAACAGAACCTGTGCCTCTTTTTCTGTATATCCCAGTCTGGAACATTTATTAAAAATAGTTTTAGCTGCAGTGCTAATGAGGTATGGATGACAAAATGTGAAAGGAAGAAATTATGGCATTTTCTTTTTTTGTTGCTGAGAAAATACTCTTCAGTGAGTGCTACTGATAAAAAGAAGAAACTTGAGCTGCTCTAGCTTCCCAGCAACCCAGAAGTCTCTCTTTAGATATAAGTTTCCTCTCTGCAGTGTTTGTGCATGCAGTCTTTAATTAAAAAAAAAAAAAAAAAAAA